>JAFVLL020022693.1:0-48685 GCA_021397915.2 Tor tambroides
ATTAACCAATTAGCAGCATGAGTCACATTCAAATGAACTGTAAACATGATTATCAGCACTGCAGCTTTACTCTATTTTAGCACACTGTTTGCTCTAATAAGCTTCATGCAGAAGCTTAATGATGTGCATAAATGCCTCAGCTAAATATTTCGCATATTATCTTTACAGCTGTTTGCAACACAGCAGGAAAGAAAATTCTGTTTTGCTGCTGCAAATACACTCAGAAACATCATTTTAATGTTCTGTGCATGAAGGAAACTTTTAGTTTTCTGTGTAAGACTATAAGTTCTCAGAAATTAAATCTAAATAAGCTGCACTATAAATGAAACGATGGATTTTCATATGAAACCTTAAATGTGGAAATTTTGTTAGCATGGTTCTGCTTAAGCATGTCAAGCTTTATTTTGGTTTAATTAGACTCAAACCCTAGGCTTACTACTGCCCTAAAAAAGCCCCAGACTGTAACTAGCTATATTCATCTTCTCCATACTTCATCTGTCCATAACAGCTGGTGGTTTCACACACATTCCGACTGTCATGCCTCAACTAATCACTGCTGTAAAACAGAAACACAGCTTTTGCCAAAATTAATGGCCCACTTATAGATAAAATATGGGGGTGTGTGCAGTAAACACACCATTTTTGACAAGGACAGAAATGTTGGGAAATGAGTTTAATACATATTCAGCACCATTTCACTTTTTAAGTTTGAAATTTCAAATGGATTTGCAAAAATCTGAGACATATGAACACTGTTTTCAAGGACTGCTTTTGAAAGGTTTCTTCCTCTTCACTGTTGCTGTGATAGATACGGCTCCCAAACCAGCCTATACAAGAAGATTGAACGATTTTGTATTCTGATGACTAAAAAGATTTGTTCTGCAACTGGACCTCTGAAAATAAATCACAGAACCATGGGAGACTGCTTATGTATGTCTTGAACAATACGCAATTGTCCATGCCAAAATGTGCCAGGGGAGCTGGGTTAAATAGACAGTCCAAAAATCTGATTTGTTTTTGCACGTCCCCTAATTTTGTGCATTTGTTGCCTCTTTGAAACCATTGTGTCTCCAACACATCTGTCTCCAATGCAAATGATATTTTTAATCCACACCACTAATAGGAAGAACAGACTGAAGTTCAGGTCCTGCACATCCTCCAGCCAATGCTGCGTTATTGATCAAAGAGCTTCACCCTCATTAGCTCTTAGGCCCATTTTACACCTGCTGTTAACATCTGTCTCTTGTGATCCAGTCACATGTGGACATGTGTACACAAGCTCCAAAATGTTCTGTCATCCGATCACTCCTACATTTAAAGGTCGTCACAAACATCCCACATAGCAAGCGATCTTGGCCCAAATGTGGCCTCAAACTGGCACTGCTGGCCTCCTGTCAGCAATGGCTTGTACCCTTTCAGCCAGAGCTGGGCCATGCGTGGCAAAGATGGCACAGTGTGGATCATGGCAAACAATATGAGGGCCGATTGTTGGTGGGAGGAGTATGGCCTAGACAAGTCCAGTGATCATGTGGCAATATTGCATGATAATGTTTAAATGATCACATAAATTTTAATTAAGTGTAGTATTGCTTAAATTTAATCTTTGAAATGGCGAGTCAAAACATAATGAAACATTATCATTTCAAAATTAAGCAAATCAGTAAATCAGTCAACTGCATTAAACTGCACTTAATTATAATTGTTTTATATTTTATATTATTACATATTATTCTCAGTACAAATAATCCTAGAATCCTTACATGAAGAGAGAGAGGGAGAGTGCTGTCATGCACAAGCATTAAATAAAATGATCATAAAAGTATTTTGTTTTTATTCAAATCTTCGTTATCCGTATGATGCTTTGTGTGAGGAACAGATCCAAATTTAAACCATTCAGCAATATGTATCTCCTTCTTCTGTAGCTATAGTAACAATTTCAAAATTTGCTGTTAAGAAGTTTTACAACAAGTTTTACGGCAGCGATATCAAGTTCTCATTGGCTCTCGCCAGTTTCATCATAGACAGCGACATGCCGTGTTTCTTTCTGGTGATGCGTGTTTTTAATGAGAAACGCACGCCTTCACGGAGTGAATCGGGATAGTACTTTAAACATTTAACAATGTAAATTATGCCCTGCTCCTCACACTAAACTATTATATTCCGCCAGATATCGTACTACTGTGGTACTGCTTTTTGACATTTCTGCAATAAATTCTTGTGATAACACGCTGTATGTTTGTATGTTACGTTTCTCTTATAGACTGTATACTTTATAGCCTACACTCACTCTTTATTGGTTGATTTGTGGATTTTAAGGCTGATTTTCTATTCAGTTTAATGTACTTTATTGGCATAGTTTGTGTTTACATAACCAAAACATTTCACAAAATTAATAATGGCGATTATAGTAATACACAATGCAATAATATCAAATATTAAGATTCTATATTGGGTCTGGGCTATATAAGGCTCAGGTGTGACTCAGATTTGGGGATTCTGGTTTACTTAAGGCTGAGAATCGGTACCAATGCTAAAACCTATTCAGGCCTTGTGCAGGGCCACTTATGGGCTATTAAGTGGCTGAGACTCGGGCCAGTTATGGCCCATGTGTGGCCCTTGTCTTTAATCTAGATCTGGGCCACTCCAGGGCCGTCATACTTTGTGGTATGTGGGCCGAGGGAAAAAGGGTTATGTGAACTGGAGCTGGGCCAGAAAAAAAAAAATGCTATATGGGATTTTGTGGTGCGATGTGTAGTGGGGCTACACATCCAGAATTTAATTATTGCACTAAAATGAGGCTTTTAAACTTATAGATTAGATATGGATGTATACATATTGATGGATGGATTTATATGAATGGATGGATGGAAGGATGGATATGGCTGTATGTATGGATGAATTGATGCATATGAATGGATGATGGATGGATGTACAGCATATGGATGCATGGATGGATAGTATATGGATGGATGTATATGAATGGTATATGGATGGATCGATTGACGGATGAATGCATAGATGAATGAAGGATGCATTTATGTATGGACGTATTACTGTATGTTTGAATGTATTAATGGACTGATGGAAATTTATTTAATTCATCATATCTAAAAAAGAACCAAGGTGGAAGAACACTTAATTTCCCAGAAAATGTGTCAAATTGTAATCTGTAAATTTGTAAAATTGTAAAGTTTTATTTTCTACAGATACAATTATATCACACTTAAATGCGTTTGGCATCATTTGAAAATTGGACCAAATTCTAGCCCATTCAGAGTTATTGACAAATGAATAAATACCAACACAAAAAGGATCCTGATGCATTCAAGGAATGTTCAGAGTTCAATACATGTTAATAAATCAATAGCATACAATTCAATACATCCATCAGTTAATAGCAATAGTTGTGGTTACAGTACAATAATTAACCTAATTAACTCGTCTGTGTAAACTGCACTCCCAGGAATTCCATCTGTAATGCAGAACCAGTGGTCATATTCATCCACTTTGACAAATATTCCTAGCACAAAAAGAATGATTTAGATGACTTTACAGATCAAATAATAAACAGGGGTTTTCTGAATAATTCATGTAAGTGCTTTAACAAAAACACGAGCTTCACATTTCTGCTCTTAAAGCCTACGGGAACGCTGCTACTGTTTACTTCTGTACTTCCAACACACGAAAGTGTGTTACTGTTACAGCGATTGTTGCATTCTTAAAAATAACAAAAGACCGTTTGAAATGCTTTTCTGCCAGAATTGACATTATGCCACAAATGCTGTCAATAGAGCTTGACCCGGAATATTCCTTCAAGATTCGCTGATTAAATCAATACAGTAAGCTTCAGCAATTACATATGAATGATCAATGATGACCTTCTATCTATAATCACTGATCACTTGACCCTGACCAGACAGGAGACGGATGGTACCACTGCACCTAAAAATCCTCCTGTTCAGTAAATGTCTTAAGATTCCTCTGGCATTTTTCGACAGCCAGTTTAGCCTGAAATGTCACTGTAATTAATAGACAGTTGGTCAAGAGTGTCAGGAAATGTCAAGCTGAAGTAGGGGAAGGAAATGGCAGCGTGTAACCTTTCAGTACGCCAGTAACCTATAAACACCAACACAACACCATTTACACAACCTGCCTTTTGGGCCGTGTCCTTTCCGACTTGGATTAAACTCTGGCTCTTTTCTTTTTTCCCACTTTGCTATTCCTCTATCAGTATTCTTTGTGTAAATGTTAGCTTTTGAATTTTCCATCTACTCGCACTCTGAAACGTGACTTGAAGTGCGAACTGCGGGGACAGGAGTCTTTTGGGAGAAGACAACAGCAGAACTTGGACTGTAGAGACTCAGAACTGATTGCAGAACCGGGAAAACGGGGAGTGATTAATGGAAACAGACACAAAAGATGGATCACCATGGAATACACTTATCAGGGGGATCTTTGCTTCTCCAACCAAGATCAACAGCGTGTTTTGTGTTTTTAATTTGCAAAAGATTCTCCAGTTCTCCAAGAGGAAACAAACTTTTCCCAAAGCTCTTCTGGGTTGGAGGTCAGCCTTTGAGTTTTACAAAGAATGTGACATATCAAAAGACCAGAACAGAGAACAAGTCAACATTAAACCTTCCAGAAAAATACAGCCCAACTGGGTAATGTGTTACTCCTAGTCATACATCATTCCCACAACACTTCAGATGGTGGGGTGGCGTGAACATGCATAAATTCACAGCATTACAACCAATGCCCTGTTTGAAAAGAGGAGGCCCTCCGAGAGGTCTATCTCTTCGCCAAATTCAAAATGTAAAACAAAAATAGACCGCTCTTATTATAATCACCAAATCTGTCACATCAAGTGCCTCAAGCAGCATTAAATGGACGTGAAAAAAAACAAAAACTTTGCCATCAATTTATTCCGTGCAAGACACCAAATTGTACATTATTACTGTACTGAACACATCTTATCTTAAGCTTTACCATATGAACAATTTTATGTGTTCTGAACTTTACGAATCCTTTTAGAGTCACAGAATATTAAAAACATTGAATTAACTCAATGACATTAATGTACTTCCATTCAAAGTTTTGGGTCAGTCATATTTTTTAAAGAAATTAATTCTGTTATTGAGCAAGGATGCATTAAATTGATCTAACGTTGCAGTAAAGACATTTATAATGTTACAAAAGATTTCTATTTCTAATAAATGCTGTTCTTTTAAACTTTAAAAAAATATGATAAAAAATATTAACCAGCACCAGTAACTGTCTTCAACATTGACAATATAAATAAACGTTTAGAATGATTTCTGAAGTATCATGTTACACTGAAGACTGGAGTAAAGATGCTGAAAATTCAGTTTTGGAATAAATTACATTTTTATATATGTTTAAATAGAAAAAAATGTTATTGAAACTGTAAAAATATTTCAAAATATTTTACTGTATTTTCGACCAAATAAATTCCACCTTGGTGAGCATGAGAGACTTCTTTCAAAAACATTAAAAAAAAACTTACTGATCACAAACATTTGAACAGTAGTGTATGTTCTAACTTTTAACACATTTACCTAATTTGACATTATAAAAAATATAAATAAGAGTAAAATGTAATTACACAAATATATTAAATGTAAATACAACATAATGGATTGATTCATACAAATGCTTAAGTTTTAGATACTGTCAATATGTCCATTCTGCACAAAAGCATATATTCAAACATACCAAAACGTATCTGTGCAAACTCCACTAATATCAAATACTAATATTTGAGTAAAAAGGAAGTGTGTATTTCCTTAGAAAACCCACTTGTGCAATCCTGTTTAGTTGACTTAATATAATCACAAGGGCATAAAAAATGTGTCAGTGATCAACCAATTATTATTTTAAAGATCATTTAACAATTTCGGTTGACTTATCCTGTGGAAATCAGTTCAGCACATGGATGGAGGAGAGGCCAAAAGCAGCACTCTCAAGTGTTATCTTTGGCTTTTGAGGTTTAATGGGGAGAGACGGACCATTGAAAGGAAGTTTCCTTCAGTAAAGAAAGCACATCCAACCACACACAGTATCATACTTCTCTCCTCCAGCCTCTATCCCCAACCCATAACCCTTCTTTTACATCTACTTCTTTCTTGTTCTCTCACACAAAAGATAAAACATTGTATTGAAGTTCATATATGTATTTTATACATTTATAGCTAGCTAACTGAATCTGCTTTAATGTGTGATAATGCGTTTCCACAGTTAACAATCAAAGCTTTTTGAAAAAGTTACATTTTTAATACTTTGTTATATTACTTTGGCATTAAATTACAAGAAAACACTTGAGTTAACACTTCTGTGTTTCTAATGCAAAGTCATAAAGATGCTATCAATGGATTATTTGCTATTGGAGCAAAACTAAAAAATATTTTGGTCCCACTTTATATTAGGTGGCCTTAACTACTATGTACTTACATTTAAATTAATCATTTGATACAATGCAATTATTGTGTACCTACATGTTTTTACATTGTACTTATATTTTTTAAAATACCCATATGTAATTACATCTGTAATTAATTTCTGTAATTACATTTATAACTACACTGTTGACCCATCCCTTACACCTAAACTCACACTTAAACCTACCCAGACCACCAAAACTGCCCCTAACCTTACCCGTATCCCACCTCAATAGCAGCAAAAGTGTTTTGCAATACAATATGAACACAATAAGTACATTGTACTTGTTTTTTGATGTAAGTACATAGTAGTTTAGGCCACCTAATATAAAGTGTGACCAATAATTTTGTTGTAGTTTCCCACTATACCACTATAGAAGCTCACCTACTTCTGCTTCTAAGAACCCCGGAAATGTGAAACGGGTTCATGGTTTGAAGACTCTATTGCCCCTTGAGGTTTGTTACAACCACAACTACACAAGAACGCACGCTAAGTATGTACAGCCGTCTATTTGAATTGTGTCGGTCAAGTATTTGTGTCTGTGTACTTGTGTCGAGCATGTTTTTATGGCATAAGAGTGTGTGAGGAAAGCGCTACAGGGACTGCCAGGATTTATTAGTGTCTCAAACTGTGACAGAATGCAATATAAAAGATGTCACTCTTATGAAATGAATCACTCACTTCTGGGCAACTCAAAGATGTTTTCTCCAAATAGCTTCTGTAATGCCTTTAAATTGGTTACAGTAAAGAGTTTAACCTTACCTGTCGGCTATTGACAAAATATTTTTGCCATAATCCCTCATTCGCTCTCTCTCTTTCTCTGCTGTCTCTTTTTTCATTTGTGTTTAGTCCAGTGTAAACTGTGGTTTTGTAACGAGCAAGACATTTCCTGTTGGAGAAAAAGACACACATATCAATTATTCAAAAAAAAAAAAACACCCTTGAACCCTAAAGCACACAGATTCTTTATATCTTTAGGCATTATTACATACATGAAGGCATAAAAAGTTTGAGCATTACCTTGCTGAACTTTGCTCGCCCTTTCACTCTTGTGCATCCGTCATGCACACTTCTTCATGCATTCACGACTCATCCATAACGCAGAGCTGTTTTCTTTGGCTACCCTGAGGGCCCTCTTCCTCCAGTTTATTATTCTGAGCTGAGAGTGTTCGGCTCAAATGACCCTGCGATCCTTCTCCCTGAGAGAGAGAACGTATCTGCACAGACAAATAGGACAGGCGATATGTCATCAAGATACTCCTTAAAATGAACCTTAGAACTTCTCCTTGAAGATCAGAAAATCTTGAAGCTCCTGATGTTAGGATATTACACAAAAGATATGCAGCTGTATTAAACACTTTTCTCAGTGCTTTAACATATATTCTAGGGTTCTTTGCAAACCTGATCTCAATAAATCCAATTGACTTTGATAAAATCCCAATCATCAGGTGACTATTTGTGCCTATTTTGCTTATCCGGGATAGTAAGTGAGTCTGTGCTATAAGTGTTCTCTAAGTTGCTTTGGATAAACGCGTGTGCTAAATAATTTATTTTATAATCTTTTGTTCAAATAAGGTAGGCTATACATTAAACGCCATTTTTGCCATGGTGTCTGTGTCCTGCTGTGACTCCATGAAGACACTGTAAGATCCACAGACTGTTGCTTATAAGCTTTCTTAAGAAACAGAGTATTCTACATTTACATTTACTCACTTGACAGACTTAACAGAATTATTTATCTAAAGTGACTTACAAATGAGGGAAAACAAGAAATTTAACGGATGGGAGCCAACAATACACCACACTGTCGAATTTTGGGAATAAGCTATAGTCCAAAAGCTATAACACAAAACTGCAGAAATGTAAAGGCACAAAATACAGGTAGCTCATCAAGAGAAAAGACAGGGGGGAATACTTTTTTAAAAGGGAGATAAACTTTTTTTCCCGAAATATCAGCTTGATATATAATCTAAATGTGACATTGATTTTATACAATAACAGTTCAATAAACAAGAATTTAGCATTATGTGACTTACATTTTAGAAATAACGTAATTGTCAGTATTGTAATTTGCTATACTTTGCCAAGGAAAACAAAGCCTCAACAGAATGTTTCCACGTCGTTGAATGTGCATTTTTGAATGAATCGGTTGAATGAATGAATCAATGAATCACTTATTAAAACAGTGATTTGCCACCACCTACTGGTGGTTTAAGTTTCATAGTTACCGTTTTTTTCAACTGCTTACGCACATTTTCAAAACTTTGCCTCTTTTTTCAAAACTTTAAACACAAATCCAAGAATTGCACACTCAAAATGCAAAATTCCTCACATCTCTTGCAAAATGAAGCACTACATTCAAAATATCACGAACACATCTCAAAAGCAAACATTTGCAAACACCTTTGCCATAATATTAATTCCTGTTAGATTTTTGTGTGTTGCATAGAGAATTGTGTGTTGTGTTTTGCAAAAAGTGTTTTATGAAATTGAAAACTGAGTCAAAGGCTGAGAATTAGTGTATGGTTTTGCAGATTTGGTGTGTGGTTCTGGTGTTTGAGTGTCAGGTTTCAGAAATTGTGTGATAAGTAAAGATTTTTTCATAATTTAAATTTCATCTATGCAATTGTAATTGCAGTGTAAATGCCGCCTCTGAGCTGCATTAAACAGTGTAAACATATCTAAATGCCATTTCAGGTGCAGCTTCTATGCCATTTCTAAAGTGCAAAAATGGATATGAGTTGATATTGATTCATGTTAATGGCCGTAGTCCTACAAGGCCTTATTCCTTTAATTAAAATATTGACTAGAATTGGCATAAAAGATTACACATACAGGGAATTGGTACACACACACACACACACATATATATATATATATATATATATATATATATATATATATATATATATATGTGTGTGTGTGTGTGTGTGTGTGTGTGTGTTGAATATACACATGCATATATACATACATACATACATACATAGTTAATAATAAATAATAATAAAAAATTTATATAAAATAAATAAATAAAAATGAAAAAATAAAAGTGCCCCTGGTAATCAATTTAAGAGGGCAAATATCACCCCTTAATGGAAAAGCTTAGTTCCATTCAATTTTTGGGTAAATTATATATCAGATATATACCAAACATATACCAAATTATGTCCCATTCACACTCATGGAGCACAAAATTTCTCACATCACATTCCACATTACTTTACTCTAGATTTAAAGATTCATTTAATAGTATCTTTTATTTTTAATTTTGGCTTTTCTTATTTAAACTGTGCCTCCACAGTATGACCCAGTTGCACTTTTGATTATGACTCATAATAGCTGTGAAAGTGCTACAGTAAGATTAAGATATTAAATATTGCTAAATAATTAGCTACACATTCATACATATGCAGATTTGTAAATGGAAGGGAGCAAAAAAAAAAAAAAAAAAACTTTTTACAACCATGTTTTAAAGCTACTTTCTTATAAATCATTCCAATAGGCAACTAGTTCATCAACATGCTGTGAATGAATTCCCAATAAACCTGAACCTGCTGATAAGGCAAAGAGCAATTTCTAAATCGACAAATCATGAAGTTAGCTTTATTGATTGTACTTCTAATTAATTAACTTAATTGTGCCAAGCACACATTGCACGTACAAACTCACACTCTCCCACACACACACACACACACACACACACATCACAGTGTGTGAGATTTGGACCCAAAGACTAATAATGCTCTGCCAGGTCCAACTGATTCAAAGCAAGCAGCAGTTCCCATGATTGTAAATACAATATGGACTTTTCCCTTTAAGTCTTTAACAGAGGCAGAGTTTCTCTTTAAAGCAAGCTGAGTTGGCGGACAGCCACATGCTCGCTAATTATACCGACTGTAATTAGTTTGCCTCTAGTTTCTTATGTGCATGGTTCCCGGCCATGCTCTTTCTCCTCATTCTGCAGAACCTGTCAGAGTGAAGCTTAGTGAATGAAGCACTGGAAAAAGTGTAGACAAGTACATAGTATAACACTCACAGAGAAAGTTTCAATAATTAATTCCTTTAATGAGCGGAGCTTGCCAATAGCTGGCAAAGTGTGGCACAAGCAAGAAGATGAAATGATGTAGACTTATAGAGATATAGATACTTTGCATAGACAGGCAGATAGATAGATAGTTTCAGTCAGCATGTCTGTCTGCTTGTGATAGATTTCTCTTTAGGATTTCTGCTACAGTTCTGCTGTTCTAAAGAACAATTGCTGCCTTTGTTGAAGCAGATCCTTTTCAATCCATATTCACTTTAAATTATGGATACGCTGTGAGAAACGCATCTTGCCTTTGAACAATCAGCAAGTGAGTAATGATGTGCCTGCAAACCTCTCTGCTAGCACTGACATTCATACCTTTTCTCATACCTACTCCTTGTTTTATTCTTTCATGGAGTTCTCATCCCCAATGCTGTGAGCTCATTGCTGATTACATATTTTTCTTTAAACATGAATTACAGGAATATTCTCTCCAAATCTTGGTCCTTGCTAAATAAATTGTTCATTGGATGACATTCGGACTCAGCCCATTTAAGACAAATTTTATTAAATTAACATATACACACAACATTTTCAAGGAAATATTTGTATGTATGTATTGTGAATGATTTGATGTCAGTTTTTTTGTTTTCTTTGATTATAGATGAGCCAAAAACCATCTGTGTAGCATTTTGCCTTTGCACAGCATTTCTGTTTTATTACATTTCATAGAATATATTACATATTTTAGATGTAAACTTTGACCAGTAAGACATTGAAAGTTGTTTTGCAAGTGAATCATAAGATGGGTGAAACATCCCTCCTTATAGTTAACTAAAATTAAAACCATTGTTTGAAATAAAATAAAATAAATTACTACTAAAATAATTTAAACTAAAATTAAAATAAATTAGTAAAAATTAATAAATGACTACAATGCATATTTAAATGAATGAATAAATAAATAAATAAAATAAAAGCAGAAAATATAAAAATAAAAATTAATTGAAAATATTCATAAAAACTATAATAGTGTCTGACTGATATTAAACAGTGCATCCCTCTTGATCTGCCTGAAATGGTAAAGGTAAGTGAAAAAGAGTTGTCTAATTGCATTAGGGGCATAAATATGTTCACAACGTCAGGATGACGCATGATTAATGACATTCCCGAATGTGGGAACACAAGACTTTCGTCATTCTTGTAAACATTTTACTGGATGAAAGGTCCATGATCTGTGGAAGTTGGCCCACCCAAAATGTATTCATTGTAATGTGGTCAATCAATCGTTCATGCTAAGTCAAATACATCCCTTGAAGCACAGTGATTTGACCATTTTCTTTCTTTAAAAGGAAAATGATTTTCTGCTTAAGACTACAGTTAATGTCCCTCACTTCACTAAAATTTACTCATGCATAAAGAGATTGAAAAGCAGTCCTACATGCCCTACATATTCCATTCATTACGTTAATAAATTCCAGACTTTTACATTTATGTTCTTTGGCTTTTCCACAGCAGTGCCTCTTGATATCATCTCTAATTTCCACATGCATAATCAGTCCATAATTATGTACGTGGAAAGTGCAGATTATATCAGGATATATAGCGTTTTGGATCCGCTTGTGGAGTAGCAGATGCAGGTAAGCCAATGAAGATTGAGTAGCTGGTTTGAAAACTGTTCAGGTGGAAGATTTTCAACAAATTACCGCTAAAATATTATTATAATATCTGTTTTCCTAAAAGTTTTCCTATGTTTTCAGACACATGGACCACTTCTAAATGCCTTTATATAATTTGTGGAAACTTTTAGACAGTTTTTCTGAGTTTCCAAAAAAGTTTTGGACACTTTCATTGTATAGAAAAGAGCAACAAGACCTTACTTTGTGTTCCACAAAAGAAAGAATATGAGTTTGGAATGACATGAGGGAGAGTAAATTATTTATTAGAGGTGAAGTGAAGGAAAAAAAATGTGGGGGGAAAAAACCCAAAACTACTGACAGCCAGTGAAGACCAGGTGCAAAATGATTCTGCATGCACATGCAAGTCCATATCACTAACAAGATCAATATGATCTTCCTGTCTGTTCCTCTCTTTTCTCTAAAGGAAGGGCTCAGAGTCTCTGAGTGCAACTCAACAAAAGTCATGGATGAAGGACATTAAAGGTATACCAGTTCATTTTAAAGTAATAACTACCATTAATATTCTTCCCGAGATTCTGACCAGATGAAATGGCGAAGAGAGAAAAAAGAGAGGTGTTAGCAGATGGCCAGGTAAAATCAGTACAGAGCCAATTATTCCATATCAATCATTCTTCACCCCTCTTTCTACCTTCCTCTCTCCAACTTAATATCCACCTAGGAGAATTCATCATTAAATATAGATATGCATGTGTGCTTATCAAAAAGCCTATTCTCAGCCTCAGACACGTCCACCCACAGTTCATTGGCTGTCTGATGCATATTGCACAAAAAACTCTAAACTTTCTTGATTTGGCAAGCTCCAATCTGATTGGCTGACTTTATGGAACTGCACTTTCATCAGTCCATCTGGAAGCAAAATATCAGGCTGATACTACAAACACTTTTGAGGATGAAATATTTACTGGGTTTGCCAATGTTTCCAAGGTTATACAATATATAATACTTTGTTTTCAGGCTAAGGGTGTGTTTACACAGCAAAGATGTACTAAAAACAGAAAAGTTTTTGTTTGATTTTGGAAAAGTTTTGTGTACAGATGACAACATTGTCAAAAAGAACAAGAATTGTCTGTCTCTAGTACATTTCCATGTCTGAGCAAGAGCACAAGTCAGCATTTACAGCACTTTAGCGCTTATATGAGCTTAAACCACATTTTCACAGTCAAAATACTGTAAAAAAGGTGGAAAGTTTTCCAGCACTTCAGTCAAATTATATTTCAGAAAGCAAACAGTTGCATTGCTGTATAAGTCAGACTGGCGTCTATGTTTAAGTTGGCTGTGGAAGGCAGACCAGCACATGCTGGCTTGTTAAGCTTACAGCCTCCTCTATATTCGCATCAATGCTCATAAGTGTGTCTTTCTGATGATTGCGGTACCAGAAAGATGAAGAGATAGACAGAAAGAGTCTGGCATGTTTCCGCACAGGACAAATGTCTTAATGTAAGACATTTGATAATGTAATGTGATGCCAACATGCATCCCAGAATCCAAACACACAGCAATGGCGTAATTGCACCTGCTCCTGTCTCATGGTACAGCAGAGCTTGAAAGGCCATATTCAGAACAGATCAATTGGTGGTAATGGAGCATGTGTGAGGATGTGTCTTTTTATATGAATTATTAGGTTTATGAGAGGAAGCGAGTGAGACTTTGTGTCTCAGACTGGATGCAGTCTGGGATGTGTAATTTTTAAGTAGTGTAATAACGCACAGTGAGGCAGTCATTATCATAAAATTGTCTAGCTGGTTTAAGCTTGCTTGGTATTGTAGCAGGTCTCCCAGCTTGACCAACTAAGACCAGCCTGACCAGCTAAAAAGTGGCCAAAACCACTTTAAAACCAGCCTGGGAGACTAGCCAAAGCAGCCAATCAGCTAAGACTTTAGGTTTTAGCTGTTTTATCAGTAGGGAGTTGTTAAGCTTTGCTACAGCAATAGACAGTTTAAATAAGTCTCATTGTACAAAAGTTTTCACCCCCTCAATGAAAGTCTATGGAATTTTTGGTGGATTTGATAGTCTGGTTTACAAAAACCGTAAGTTGGATTAGTTAGAAAAAGATATAGCACACCAAGTCAGACCAGTCTGAAGCTATGCCCCAAGTTTGGTGGCTGTAGCTTGAAAGCTCTAGGAGGAATTAAGTGTTAAATTTTGGTTCAGAAGAAGAAGCTTAAATAGTAGATCAGTAAGACGTCCACATGGTTACTTCCCAAATAAATAAATAAATACAGACATGAGTTAAAATTAGTTTGTAGTCTTACTTGTATATTATAGTATTTTCCAAAAAATGGAAATTTGCTGTTAATTTATTCACACTTATACCATACAAGATCTAGGTGACTTTTTTTCTTCAGTAGAACAATAAAGAAGATTTTTAGCTAAAACCGTGGTTCTCAGTGATTCAGTACAATGCAAGTCAATGACTACCATCACACGAGAGTCAAAAAGTATATACAGGCAACACAAAATTAATACCCGTTGCTCCTGACAATATATTGAAGTCTTATGAAGCAAAACGCTTGGTCAGTGCAAGAAACTGAACATTGTTTACAACCTTATTACCTGTAATGCATATAGGCAAACGGGGAAGTCCAATTCTTTTCCATAAACTGATTCTTTTAGACACATTATTTCAATGAACTGGTCCAAAAACCAAAATTATGTTACGGTAATATTAATGCTAATGTCCTCTGAGGTCATTTTCATTACATCTATAACAGTGATGTAAGATTAGGTTCGGTCACAGATTAGGTCACAACAAGTCTGCATGGGGAACTTTTTCGTTGTCACGCAAAACCCCCGATTGCAGCGATACAAGAGACAAAAATGTACCATCTGTTTCATTGTTTACTGTAGTTACTGTATTTGCTCAGCGAAATCCATTCATTGCAATAGTAATCCAACTGATCTGAGTTTCACATGAAAGTGAATGATTTACCAGTGCAAATTTCGCAATGGGTTCAGTCAAGCATGCAAATCCGCCACGATAATCAACAGAAAACTGTTCGATTTGAAAGTGAGTTGATGAAATTTCGCTAATTCACGTTTAGCTTTCTATGGTGAAATTCCACAGGTTATACACAGTAATTTCTATATGAAATCATTTAATCTGGAATTTTGCCTGAGAGACACAGGAAGTGACAAATTTCTTCGCAAAATTTCACATCAGATTAAAGCTTGTTAAACTTTTAACACACAAATTGCCATATTTACTAATATAAAGTTAAGGAATATAAAGTTAAATAAAAAGTTAGCAGTACTTCATGTATCGGTATACTACTGACACTGGACTATGGATCAACTTTGTCCTGAAGTTTCAATAATGTGAACATGCTTTTAATATACAGTGTTTCTACAGATAACAGCGAATCTTTGGAAATATCAGACAGCTGGATGCTGTGACTGACCCATAAGAAACAAGCGTTCCAGAATGCTGTATAATAAGTGTTTGTAAAACTGAACTTGAACCTACAGTACTTACCTCATTAAAATACCTTACCTCGAATTGATGCATGCCACCTACAAACACCTCAGCATATACTAAAAAACACTCACTAAACACAAATCTTACATTAATATAAGGTCAACACACACAAGCTTTTGAAAACATGCTCGGGAAATTCCTAACAGCCGATCTAGACATTGAAATAAAGTCAGAAAAGCTCTGTTTAAGCTACAATTTCTTTTTAAAGATATAATAAAAAAGTGAATTTTGAGGACTTCAGTTCTGCAGAAATGGACAATTTGAAACCCTAACACCCAAAACCAGCAAAGCATATAAAGACATGCACACAGAAGAAAATCTGGACAGACAGGACGAAGTGAGTCCAAAAGGTGAAAAGACAAGGACGAACAGACGGCCAGTCAGAGAACATGTGCTAGTGTTTGGTTAGAGACAGGCCTGTGATGTGCCCCCATCTGTCACACAGACACACACACACACACACACACACACACACACACACACACTATCATGTATTCTGCATCTAGACACAGGATGCTGTGGGACTAATGCATGTCTCTCAAGGGAAAACCCATCTTTCTCTTGAACACCCAAAACAATAAGTGCTCTCTCGTCCTTTCAGCAGCAGCTTTGAGTTTTAATTACTGACCATTGGGCCCTGTCTGAATGTACCAACACGCCTCTCTGGCTATTTTACATAATCCCTTTATGAATAAACATTTCACTGTGGTCCCCTGGCCACTCAGAACCCTACTTGCTCAGGTGGTGATAAATATTCATTTGGCCTCACAATGTTTGCTTGTTCTTGATGTTCTCTTTGACCTTCTGTGCATGATGAAGCTTCAGCAATTAGGAGCTGAACCCAAATTATTTGACAACAATATATAAGATATATGAACATTACTAGGATTTTTAAAAATTCACTTAATTAATTAATGTAATTATTTATATATTATATAAATGGACATTATCTTTATCTTTGGATATTATAATGCAATTATTTTTTTATATTTAATAATGAATGACACTAAATTTATATTAAATTAAAACATAAAAGTTAAAGTTTTAGTAATTTTTTAGTGTGTTTTGGTCATTTTTATTAATTTTTGTATAGTTTTTTTATTAACTTCTATTTTTTTAAATTATTTTGGTACTTAAGTTAAAACTAAATAAAATGTTATTTTAATAAAATAAAATTTTATATTTAATTTTATATTTTTATTTTAATTATTTCATTTTATTTTATTTTATAATTAATTAATTAAATAAATAATTTTACTTTCAGTAATGATTATTTTGTATAGCCTACTGTAGTTTTAGTTAAAGGGATAGTTTAAAAATGAATATTCTGTCATCATTTACTCACCCTCAAGTTGTTCCACACCTGTATGAGTTTCTTTCTTCTGTTGAGCACAAAGGAAGATACGATAGCCATTGACTCCATAGTATGGAACGGCTACCGCCAATTGTTTGGTTACCCACAATTTTCTGAATATCTTCTTTTGTGTCCAACAGAAGACAGAAATTCATACAGGTTTGGAATAACATGAGGGTGAATAAATGACCACAGAATTTTCATTTTTGGATGAATGGTTCCATGATAATAACCCTGATGTGGATTTCTACAATGCAATAAAAGTACAAGTCATTACACCACAGAAGAGTGTTCAGCTACACACATATAAACAGAAAGCATACTTCATTGAGACACACATAAACAGAGACATCAACATGCGTACAGGCATCTGTACAGATAAACTGCACAGGCAATGCCAACAGCAGCACATGGGATGAGGGGGATCTCAGCAGGGCAGGTGTACATCCACGCCCCTCGCTGCAAGAGCAGCTGTCTCACATGTCTTACCTCAGACAGCCCAGGAGGAGAACCGCAGTGCTCAGACAGGTGTGATGGTAATTATCAGCTTCATGGTGTGTGTGTGTGTGTGTGTGTGTGTGTGTGTGTGTGTGTGTGTGTGTGTTTGTGCGTGCGATTACAACGTAGCAACCTGGATATCCACCCTTTTCGTTGTTACTGTAATTATACCCGCATCAGTCCCAACCCCATCCTTCCTGCGCTCCGAGTCTGACAGTTAAACACCCAGACCCCCCCCTTTCCTCACATTACTGTCTCCATGACTTTCACATCTGAGCAGACACACATTCACTTTATTCCTTTATTTCTCAACGGTGATCCATCAGCCTAGCACATTCCCACTTCTTTGTTCAGGCAGCTTTAAATACGTTAACAAACTAGCAGGAGTTCATGCTTGACTAGACTTGCTTTGATAACATTCAAGGTTAATGTATTTCCAAGTCATTTTGTGTGCTTTGGGGCAAGAAGCAAGAGAATTTCAAATATTAAAGATGTTTAAGAGATTTGTATCGTATTTTTTGCTTCATGAAGTAGAAAACAGTTTAATATGGATAAGAAACACAGTGTTGTGTTTTCAAAATTAAAAAAAAAAAGATTTTTATCAAACAATGACTAAAATAAATAACACTCATAAAAACATACAATTCCATATAAATGTAATAATGGAGTGCACAAATCAGATTTCTCGCACTTTCTTTTTGCTTATTTGAGTTCTGAACAGTCTTGGAAGAATATTTTATATCATCTTGTTTAATTAACTAATCGATTAGTTACACTGAGGACACCTAATCTTATCACTGAATTATCTTTGTCAATAGTCTCATTACATGCTGTTATGAAACCAAATTAAATCAATCATTCAATCTGCAAAAGTCACAACTGCAAACTTTTAAGTTCAAAAGGGTTACTTGAAGTCATATCCATTTAGTCCCAAAGTGAATGAAGGTTTTACTTCCTATGTACAATATTTCTACTCCCAAAAAGCATTGGTCAGGGAAGCCGATTTAAAAGGAAGAACATTTGAAGAATATTTCTTTCCCTATTTATTGAGGTTGATAACACTCTATGAGTCCTTGAAGTGCTTGTGATCCAAAAAAACAGTAAAAACTAGTGACACTTGTATTATAAATGTGATGGTGATGGCACTGAAGATCTACAGCTCTACTCAAGTGACCGGTTCTCCTATGGAGATGCAACTGTACTGAAGGAATAAAGGACATCTCCTCATATTTCTGATAAAAGTGACATTAGGACTGAATGAGAAAGTGAAAGACCATAGAAATCCACATCAGGGGTGTTTCAGTATATACCGTTGTATATTCAGGATCATTTCCATTCATCACATGCAGTAATTTATCCAGCAAGAAACGGCCTGATTAATGTCAGGAAATTAGAGTACAAAGGTCCAACCAAAAGCTGACCTTTTACAGCACATTTTCGATGTGACACTTGGGAAGAATTTTAGGAAACCTGACACATTGCCCTGAATATATAGTTTCAGCATCGTGCCATTTTCTGTATGTGCCAAAAAACAGCAGATGTTTTGAGTATTAGGCTCTCAATAGAGGCTCATTTCTAACAATTGAGTTTCTTTGATGACTGCCGTTACAACACAATGGAAGGTAATTTTCCTTCATAAGGTCATCGAGATAGATTACAGTGAAATCCAGACACCAGAAACACCTCTTATCTTTTACTCTCTTTGATTTGATGACCTGTATTAAGCTTGAATTCAGTGATTACTACAAACGTAATGTAGCGCAGAGAACTCTTAAGGAATTTCAAAACGTTCTGCTTTTTTAAAGAAAAGGTGTGTTATTTCTGCATCATAACCAGTGTTTACTTTTTTTTCTGGAGGAAATCAACCAAAAAAATCGCATATTTGAATTATTTGGCATTAAAGTATGCCATTTGTGTGGCATGAATTTAATGGAGGAAACAGTAAAACACAAGAGTTGTATCGTGATTTTTCTTGCAAGCTCACTGAGCAATAAGAAGAGCTTTTGGATCATGTGCATGCAAGCACTTTTGCTTCTAGCGTTTTTGTTTCTTTTTGATTGCAATTAGACAATTGCTCCACTAAGTCTCTCGAGATGTCACTCTGGATGTGAGGAGCTAAGCAGATTAGAAGAGATCAGCCGGGTCATTCAATGAGACAAATAGAGAAACTATTGTCTGAGAACTTCAAGAGTGACACATCTGAGAGGATATTGTGACTGAATTCATGTTGGGAAATATGAACAATATCAATGACACTTATCCGACACCAGACATGCTTGCCTTCCTCATTGTCATCTCACAAGTGCTCGCAGCTTCTCTGTGTGATTAGGATCTTTACATTTCATCTGCCTTTTTCTTTTTAGTGTTGGGGTAACGCATTGCAAGTTATGCTAGTTATGTGATAAGATTACTTTTTTCAAGTAACTAGTAAAGTAACACATTACTTTTACATTTACAATGAAATATCTGAGTTACTTTTTCAAATATGTAATATAAGTTAGTGTTTTCCTGTTTATTCACTGACACCTTTCCTGTCTGTGTTGAGCCACTTTCTTCAGCCTGAGGCTTATTAATTTTACTTTTGGTGTGAAAGGGCCTTTACAGTTGCCAAAAATATAAATTTTGCGTTTTTTGTTATTAAAAAACAAATAAGCAAGCCCAGCCCAGATGACAAAAAATAACGCAAAAGTAACGTAATGCATTACTTTCCTTTAATGGAGTAACGCAATATTGTAATGCATTATTTTTAAAAGTAACTTTCCCCAACACTGTTTCTTTTCTTTCTCATTCTGTTACCTTTTGCATCATCTGGATATTTTTTTCAATATTAAGTGTGTTTATTGCACTTTTCTTGTTATGAAACATGTATCAGGACATCTGGGCTAAAATTGTCCTTTAAATATACTTGATGAAATTTTTCTGCACCAAAATGCATATGAATTCTAAGCCAAATATTAATAAATCAAAAGTGAGTACAGTGTAGTATAAAGCACTGGGTAATTGCATTCAAATGACTTTTATTATGTGGCCCATCAAGCCCTGAATATAAATATAATGAAAGTAAGGTACATTTAATCCTACGAGATATGATGGCCATTCAGCTGCCTGAACTAAATCAGTGAGCCTGTCCTTTAATGCCTGGCCAAAGTACGTGAGAGGAAAAGTTATGAATCTAATGGCCGCAGTGACTTCAACTTCATATGCTGATCTTTGACCAGTGGATTGGGGCATCATTTTCAAGCCGTCACAGTTACTTAGAAGCTAAATGATGCAGTGACCCAGTATTGCCTAACCATACGCAATAGCTCCTCTGTTTGCTATTAAAACTCCTACATGCCTTAAAGAAAACTGAAAACAGATCTTCCAACAGAAGAAAAGAAAAGAAAACAGGAAGTAAGAAAGAAACAGAAAGTGGATGGATGGATGGATGGATGGATGAAAGTAATCAAGGACAATCAGACAGAATGGATGAAAAGAAGAAAAGAAAAGAGAAGAAAGGGTGAATGGATGAATGGAAGGATGGAAGGGAGAAAAGTAGGGCAGACAGAGGGTAGGATAGGAAGGAAGGAAGGAAGGAAGGAAGGAAGGAAGGAAGGAAGAAAAGTAGGAAGGGGAGATGAAAGGATGGATGGATGGAAGGAAAGCAGGACACACAAATGATAGGAAAGATGGATGGATGGATGGATGGAAAGAAGGAAGGACTGATAGATGATATTGATGGATGGATGGAAGGAAGGATGGATGAAAGTAATCAAGGACAATCAGACAGAATGGATGGGAAGAAGAAAAGAAAAGAGAAGAAAGGGTAAATGGATGAATGGAAGGATGGAAGGAAATAAAAGTAGGGCGGACAGAGGGTAGGATAGGAAGGATGGAAGGATGAATGGATGGATGGATGGATGGATGGATGGAAAGAAGGAAGGAAGGAAGGAAGGAAGGAAGGAAGTACTGACAGATGAGATGGATGGATGGATGGATGGATGGATGGATGGAAAGAAGTAAAGTAGGAAAGTAGGACAGACAGATGATAGGAAAGATAGATGGATGGATGGATGGATGGAAGGAAGGAAGGAAAGCAGGACAGACAAATGATAAGGAATATGGATGGAAGGAAGGAAGGAAGTACTGACAGATGATATGGATGGATGGATGGATGGATGGATGGATGGATGGATGGATGGAGAGAAGGAAGGAAGGAAGGAAAGTAGGACAGACAGATGATAGGAAAGATGGATGGATGGATGGATGGAAGGAAGGAAGGATAGTAGGAATGAAGGATGGAAGTATGGTAGGAAGGAATGAAGAAAGTATGGATGGATGGATGGAAGGAAGGAAGGAAGGAAGGAAGGAAGGAACGTAGGACAGACAGATGACAGAAGGAGGGAAGGAAGGAAGGAAAGGAGAAAGAAAGAATGAAGGATGGATGGATATATAAATCACTTCATATGCTGAGCTCAAACATCTTGGCAACTTCTCTTATAGTATAGTGCAATGACTTTAAGTGAGGTGATTTCAAACACAGTCCTCGGATCCCCTCAGTGGCCATTAGGGATGATCCGTGTCCCTCTTTATCTGCTGCCCGTGGGGATTCACCAACCTAATAAACATTAGCTTCACTCACAGTCAGACGAGCAGCTCTGCCAGGCCAAGCGATGCAGTCAGGACCCTGAATGTTCTGCTAGCTCATTTGTTGTGGTGAAATTTATTATCTCTTGTCTTCACACTGATCGTGCCGCCCCAAAGGCATTTTTTGGACTGGCGATCGATAGTGAGAAAAGTAGAAAAGGCTCATGTGGCCTGGAGAATACGAAAACAAGCTCTTCTAAAATTAACTGCTCGGAGGGACAGAACTTTGTGGAAAAGAAGTACCGAGCAATGAATATGTCACGCAAACAGGTTGAAGATGATCAATCAGACCGGGATACCTCGAGAGAAAGAGTGCTCTTAAAGGGTTAATAAATAAATCTTTGCCATAATCTATTGCTATATCTTTAATTAGTGTTAAGGCCTGCCATTTTATATGGTGGTGATATATTGTGCAACCTTAAAATTTTCATTAGTAGTGCAAAGTAGTTCTCTTGTGCTTTGTGATATTCAGAGAAAGTATCTAGATCTATGGAGTTATGTTGTTTATGAGTCTCTAATTTGTCAAGTCTCAAGTCAATGGCCTAGCACATTTGTTGTGACTTTTCAGAGTTTCCATCTCTAGCTGTTATTAAACCAGAATTGCAGTGGGGGCATTGTTTGCACTGACAAAAGAGAGAGTCACCGAGAATGACACTTATATGGGTGCTTTAGCAGTAGATGAGATACCTACGGAAAAGGACAGCTCTAAGTGGAAGAAATAAGTGGATGGGTAAGGGCCTCTTCAGGGGACATAATTACCACCAACTTGCTGAGGTGGATGGAAATGTACCTGAGAAATCATCCAGTAGAGGGTGTTTCGTGTTTGAAGCAGGGCTTCTGAAGGAGGCTTTGTCTCAGTGCTTCAGCCAATGCTTCACTTTCACTTTTCCACATCAGTAAAGCAATGAGATGAATCAGAAGGGTCTCACTGGGGAGGAAATGTCTCTGTGAACGGCTGTTCAGAGGAGCGTTAAGAAGCAAGACACCCTCTGACAGGACTCGAAATGAGAAATGCACCTCAAATGGGTGAAGGTGGACAAGTTGCGGAATTTGCAACATGCAGAATGTTACATTCATGCTGATAATTTGGTCTACATTTTGTGTATATGGTCTAAAAATATTTGTTTCCCTAGAGAAATTATAGTTTTATGATGTACATTATAGTTCCGGTCCTTGAATTCTGTCAAGCAGTTCTTTATTGTATCACTGCAGCGTTGCGAGTCCCAGAAGGAATCTCATTTTGCATTCACATGATAACTATAACACTAACGTTTAAATAATGATTCTAATTCTATGACAATAGCATACTCCACACTACAGCTATAATGATACACCTAGGAACGATATCTTTGACTGATACAAGATTGTTTTCTGATGAACGACAAAAACATTGACAGCCAATCAAAATCCAGAATCTACCCTGCTTTAAAGAACATGACCATTTAGCAACTGTAGATTATAATATAGTATATACTGTAGATATTCTTGGTAAAGTGGTGGGGATTGTCCAGTGACTCGTTCCACAAGTTACATTTTTCACCAGTAGGTGGCGACAAGTGAATTTCTTTGTGAATTATTCATTTGAGTCACTCACTCAACTGATTTGTTTAAACACTAATTCATTCAGGAATGAAACAAAGTTATGGTGTGTTGCTCATGCTCAACAAATTTTGACTTTGTTTGGAACTATTTATGCTGTCGGAGGAAAATTACATAACTGATGATACTGTGTATAAAATGTAAGTTAATAATTATTATCGTCTTACTATTGAACTGTTGTGTATCACAATATTGCTTATATATTTTATTCTCATATAGATATTAAATATGGGTATGAAATTGTCCTGTGTTTTACTTACCGGTGTGGCCCATCTATAACTATTATGACATTTATATTGTGTGTATTTTTACCAGTGGATTCTTTTCAATGGAAAGTAAGAAAGAGAACGTTAACACTGTAAGTGGATGACAGCACTATGATCAGTCATTGCCAGCGCGGATGTCTCACAAAGACCTCTGACATTTGTCATAATTGCTTTATATTGATCTACTGTTTTGCAGTCACATTTCTCCTCTCAAGATATTAAGCTCTCCCATTCAACTCACATCCAGACTGCCAGAAGAAGAACAAAGTCTGACAAGAACCAGAACTTTAAAACAACAAAAAGAATAGTTTAAACCTCAAATTCGAACTCATTTTTAGATTAAACCACTGTTTTTTCTCTCTGTCTTTCTCTCTCGAAAACAAAACAAAAGTTTGAGCAATGGCACACTGGATAGTGCATGTACCAATGTCAAAAAGCTCTGAAATAAACCTTTCTTCTTTATTTAATTTCTTCCAACTTGATAGTAAGTGATATTAAATATATATTTAAATAAAAAAAGCTTTGTGAACAAGAGTGTCACTTAATGTGACAACACATGAAAACAGCTTTAACATATTAGTAGTAGTGTTATGATATTAAATCAAATTGTTCATTTAACGAAACTCAAAACAGATTTAGCAAAAATCAAAACTGTGTTTGACTGTGGGGTCACATTTAAAGAAACACTCTGGGGCCTTTATTTATGATTTAATGAAAGTAATTAGTTGAATGCTGCATTTCCGTCTGAGACTTACAATGCAACATCAGTGATCAAGACAGAGAAGTCATGCTGAATTAATTTTCCTAAATTGTCTATTTAATCAGTTGAGGCCGTGGGGTACGACCATGATTACAGAGGAAATGAAGCAAAACTATTTACCAACTCATATCAAATCTAACAAGGACTTTTGTGACACATAACATATTATAAAAATGTGTTGATAATATGTTATGTGACAAAAAAAGACATATTTTGTATTTGACATGTAATACTAATACGAATTACCTAAACCTAACCCCACCCCTAAACCTACCCGTCACTGGGGTCTATAGAAATCATACAAAATCGTACGAGTGAGATCGGACGAATTCGTACGAATTAGCCACCTTGTAAAATATGTACGAATTGGTCGTGAGATAGCATTGATTAAGCACATCTCACCCAGAAGTCACTTTTAAACTGAGGGTAAACGTCACAATTCCATGTTACAAACTTTGCTAACATTGCAAAATCTGTGTGAAGAAATCGTTTGCCCTCATGCAAAATTCCCTATCGTGTGGATTTCTATTAAAACAACCAATGAATGCTGGAGTCGGTAGGCTAGTGGGCAGTGGTCCAACATCTGGTGCAACTGTGCTTCAGGCAACTTGAGTTTGAATCCTGGTTTAGTGATCCTTTCCCAAACCCAGCCTCGATCCCCTGTCTCTCACTTTGTTTTCTGTCCTTTCAACAGCTACAATTTCTAAACAATGGCAAAAATAAGGGGCTGTTTACGCAATGCCATGTTCAGCTAAAAACAGAAAACTTTTTATGCATTTTGGCCCTTCATTTACACAAAAATAGCGTTTTGAAAACTTTGAAAATGGCGTTTTGACTTTATGCTCTCTCCACCCAAATATAAAAGCTGCTGTCGGTTAATAAAGAATTAACGGATGAACTCGCTTTTGTCATGTCATAAAGTGATAAGTCTTTCAGTTTTATGGACATCGCCATCTTTGATATAACATGGTCACTGTCACTATGTAAGGACTACGGGCCTGACTCCCTTTACACGTTGATACAGACAGAATTTGAGACCTAACGGTAATATTAGTTTATTTATTTATAAGGACAACACACATTAATCACCATTTCTGTAAATGTGCCAGTGTTAGCCAGCCGGCTAATTTTCAACTTTGAAAATGTTGAAAAAAGTTGCTGTGTGAATGGTAGCCTATGTTTCAAGACTCACTCCTGTTAGTAAATGCGTCAATCTCAAAACCTGACAGTGTGAACGTAGCCAAAATAGTGCAAGTTTTTTAAAAATGATACCATTATTGTCTCCATGTAAACAACAAAAAAGTGAATTTGCGAAAACCATGACATCATGCGCATATCAGAGTCATTAGCTATGTTTCCATCCAAAGATTCTAATTTAACTTATGTGCAAAACTGGAATATGGCATAAAACAACGAGATCAGTCCACTGATTGGTCAAGTTATCCCGTCCCATCGCGCAAAGTCACATGACTTTTTCGATGCACATGGAGGAATTCATTCGGTAAATCAGTTTTCATCGTAGTTTCATCACATTTCTTCTTATCAGATAAAAGTTTATCCTATATATCCAATTTTATGCGCACATAGCATTAGCTGTTTTCATCCACCTATTTTTACGTTACAATGTTGTCGTCTGTTTTTAGTACATCATGGTCATGTAAAAGTATTCTAAATGTAGTCTCTGTTGCAGATCATTCAAACTTTACGAAGCAAAATAAAAAATGTTTTAACAAACAACTAATTTTTTTATTGACAGGGGACCTGCGTGGCTCTCAAAGCTCAGCGCTGACCTGTAACTCCAGCTCCATTGAGCCTCCGTCATCTGTCGCTATTCTTAGCGGACTGAGTGATGACCACTGTGTTATTCTAACTGGGCTGAAAACTAGGCTAACTCCAAGACGACTTCCTCAACCCCCCTGGAGGCTCACAGCGAGTTCATTTCTGACCTCTTCACAGTGAGTTTAGATAACATGCAGACGACACATCCTCAACAAAGGCTGGAAAAAGAACAAAAAACGTCAAACATAGGAAGAAAAAAACTCATTTTTATCAGTTAAAGCAGTTATGACTGCTTGCAAAGCAGTCATATGCAAATGAAATCTGGCGCTTAGTGAAAGGGTGAAAAGTGTTGTACCAAAATTCTCTGTGGGACAAACCTGAGCCCTCTTATTCTCTTACTAAACATTTATCTCTTTTACATCCACTCGCCAGAACCATCCCAGCGACCAGACTTTAACATGTGCGCTGAATTATTCAAAGCTCACGCTCAATTATTTATCAGTCTGGTATATTTGGATCGTTTGTTAAGAGTCTGCTGGATGGAATAGTGGGCCATCCATGAACACTATGCAGAAGATACAAGTCTGTAGCTCTTTCAACAACATTGTCCACGAAACTGTCCATTAAAGCAGGCAAACATGTAATCTGCTGACACAAGACTTTCTAGAAAGCTCTGCTATCATTAACAAAGTGATAGCTTTAGCTCCCAATAAGAGTATAGCCCGCTCGGCTCAATCTATCCTGCAGATTTTTCCCACAAATCAGTGGAAAAAAAGAGTCTGCAGATTCCATCTGCAAGCAAACAGAGTGTGTAATACTGTCAGTTTTGGCAGCGAGTCAGACTGAGCTGTGACAGTGCATATCCATTAGCAATAATGCAAGTTTTCACCTCTTCAATGCAACTGTCCATGTGTGATGAATCCATTAATGGAGTCCTCATAAATAAGTAAAGCTGGTTTATTCGAAAATGTGCCTTGATGAAATTAACTGAAGTAGCTAATGGAAATAATGCTAAAGATCCCCAGTTAGAGACCCGTTGTAAACACTAGAGTTTCTCTAGTACTGTCCACATATTTACTGAGCAGAAATCTCTTGTTATAGGTTCCTGTTCTCTCTGGCCTCCCCGAGGACTGAGTATGTCCACAAAAGAGAAGGATTCCTTAGGTCAACAAGGTCTCTCTGCTCTCCACAGCCAATTACTTCCTGTAAATGTCAGTTCAAAGTAGAAGACCACTGAATACTAATTAGGCCACGTGCACTGTTTTCAAATTCCCACACTGTAAATACATAAAAACTCACCTGAGTCTTCTACTTATTATGTTAACTTTAGTATTACAAGTCAAAAGATTTGTAGAAATGTTGTTTTTAGTTCACGCCTTATATTCTATCTCCATGCATTCCTACACATTACCCTGTGGCTATTTTCATAGTATGAGTTCCATATTTCCATATAGAGTTGGCAGTATGTATAATGTACTATACCATTTCTCCATGTATACTCATACTCATATGGCCTATGAATACATTGGCTCAGTTTAGAACGACATATTAGCATACTACTCTTAATATCTCTTGTATAAAAAAACATAGAGTAGTATCGTTGTTACTGTTTACTAAACTGTAAAAAAGAATTCCATAGAAAAACAGATAATGTCCTGGCCGAAAATCTTTTTCTGTTAATTTTAAGGACATTTCCTTTAACCCTAAAACACAATGCAATGCAACGTGTAATTCAAAATATAGGTTAAAAAAAAACCCAAAAAAATCCTTCATATTGACACAGTACAATGTGCCTTATCATAAGCTAATAGTTTAGCTTATGCTTATTTATAAATACAATAAAAATTACAAAAATACAGAACAAAATTTATTCAACTAAAATTAATTCAACTTAAAAAATTCAACTAAAAAATAAAGGCTAATACAAAAAAATATTATGTATATAACTAATACTAAACAGATCCATCTAATAATACTAAAAAAATCTGTCACATCCGGATCTTGGCTTATCAGCCCTAAAAATACTGTCTTGCTAGGCAGCTCAGTAGTTTTTGAAACAAAGCTTATGTACCGTGTTGTAGGCAGTAAGTTAGTATTCCAGTCGATCCCTTTGACTGTTTTCGTGGACTCAACAGGGGTATGATTCATCTTCCTTCGTTGAAAGGCTGGACAAAAGGCCTGACGATTTAATTTATCGCACCAAACACAACACCCCAACCCCACAGGCCTTCTGCGGGCATTTCTACTCACTCACCGTAATTATTTCACTTATCATTTCAAAAGACTGCTTCTGGCCTCCATCGCCATTCATACCACAACAGGGAAAGAGCCGACCACCATTAACTGCTGTGATTCAGCTTCAGATTCATTTAAAACTCCATTTAAAAAGCAGTGAGTGGAATTCTGAAGAACCGATAGTGACAAGAAAAAAAGAGAAAGCTTTTCAATGCAAAAAAACTCTTTCACTAAAACCATTCTGCTGCACTGTTTGCAGACCCTAACCAGAATGCACTTTTAGACCACCATTTTAAAGACCATCTTTGCTTATTAAAAGCCTTTAAGTGCCTCGTATTGCTAAATAAAAGTGAAATAATAAAGAAAAAACATGTTGGCTCAATTGCTTGTGAACTCTGTGCATGAAGTAACCTTAGAGTTTCAATAAACTGCTCTGAGAACCCAAACATTATAAACTGAGAAAATCTGTTTTTTCTCAAGAGTTTTGATTTAAGCTAAAAGTCAAGTGACAAACATTACCTTTGTAAAAGAGAGAGAGTGAGCTCAGACCAAAAGCTCAGTAATCACCTTCAGACAAATACACTAGTGACCTCTTGTGGCTGTACTGAGTCATGCAAAGACTAATACCAGACCCTAAAACCCAGATTAAGAGCAAAACGGAAGCCTAAAGCTCTGACCTAGTTCTCTCAAAGTCTAAAGACAATTTAAGGACCAGACTATCAATTTTAAGAAAATTCTATTTATTTTACATTGGTCCCTTCACCCAGGCCAAGGTCACATTTTATGATTTAAAATTATATAGTATATATTCAACTGAGCCTTAAAGAGCAAGGCATGTGATTCAGATTTTTGGAACACAGTAATAATCAGATTATTATGATGTTTGGGGTCAGTACGATTTTTTTTTTTTTTTACTTAAAACATTTACTCAACAAAGACATATTAAACTGATTCTAGTAGTGGTTTTTACATTGTTACAAGAAAATCTATTTCAAATAAATGCTGCTGTTTTCAACATTACTAATAATAATGTTAATAATAATAATAATGCTGAAAATTCAGCTTTGCATCACAGGAATAAACTACATTATACAATTTATTCAAATAGAAAACAGTTATTTTAAATTGGAAAAATATTTCACAATATCACAATATATTTCATAATATTCACAATAAATGCAGCCTTGGTGAGAATAAGAGGCTTTCAAAAACAAACAAACCAAAAATCTTGCCTATTCCAAACGTTTGAACAATGCAAACCCATATATCTGAAGTATAATATTTACAGTATAAACATTTCTCTTTCAAAGTCAATATTCTGTCACCACTTGGCTTCTAGTTTATTTGACATGTTTTTACATTCTCTCTCCAGTACTAGAAGCTCAAGTTCATTAAAACACTACATCTATATAAACCGTCACTTATCTCAGTCCATCCATGAACTCTGTTTGCATCCTTCATCTGACGACCTGTTTCCGCTGTAGTCATGCCCAGAGGGCACAGTAAAGCTCAGAATCAAATCTTAGCTCAAGGCTCTTCATTGCAGACAGCAACCAGACCTGTCTGTCTCTTCCATATCTCTCTTATGCATTAAATATCCATGTGAACTAATAAAGTTGTGAAACTAATGTCTGAATACATTTTATTCTCCTCAGAGACAATAAAAACACATTTAATTTATAAACTCATGTACTTGGGCAATATTTTATTTATTCATCACAGGTTTCAGCTGCAAGGGTCTGAAAGGAGATAAATGGTGCTTTGGATCAATTAGCCTTCCATCAATGCTCAGTTATAAACTATACAAAACTTCAGCAGTCTATTTCCTTTGGACATCATCATTATTATTCTGGTCAAAGAGCAGTTTTCCATTTGGATTTCTTTCAACTGCACACCACAAACAAACAAACACACACATACATACACACACACACACCTCAGCAATACCAGCTACATTCATTTAATAGATGCCGTGCATATATCAAGACAGACATCCATGCAACATGTGTGCCGGTCTTCTAGTAAAAGTGAATATACAGTGCAACCAGTCAAAATGTAATTTTAGTCTTTCATTATTTCCTTCAGTCCATCAAGCTCCAGTTGGTTCGAGTGTATATTTCAAGCACACGGGGGGAACAGACTGAGCATGCCCAGATGAGAGGGGCATGTAAGCTGGGGCGGGGCCTGAGGTGACGAGGTAACTTGGAGATTCATTTGCCAGATTTTTGAGCTTTCTGGGCAGATTTGGTCACTTTCCCGCTGCCGCCGATCTTCTTGTCCACGCTTTTGATGACACCGACTGCAACAGTCTGTCTCATATCTCTGACAGCAAAACGTCCTGGGAAAACAGAAACACACATTTCTTTTAACATGAAAATTGCTTCATAAAGACCTAGTGTTTTTTTCCGGTGTGTTTGTGACCCAACTAAAGACTTAAACTCAACCACAGTCATCTGTCAGAACTGTGCCTAACACAAACAAGATTTTCTTTGTGAACACTGGTTTTAATGGAGATTTTAGGGGGAAAAAAATAATGAGAACAAGATGCAATAAAAATTATATGTCGCAGTGAAACAGCGGCTCAAAAGACATGAGACTGTATAATGAAACAGGCCTAATCATCAGTTTTATTGGAGTTGCAGCATCTGAGGAAATGTAGTCCAGAGAGAGAAACGTGAAAATCATGAACTCATGTTTTCAAAGAGATGATGTGGAGTCTCACATCACTGATGAGTCAAACCTTTAACCTGATAACGACTGCAGTGAATCTCATTAATCATGAGACTGAGTGACCAGCAGTGAGTTGTGATAATATCAAGGAACTAATTAGCAGAGCCTTGCACAAGGTTGTGTTATATCTTATACGGATTATGTGTGGGTTTGACATACAAATTGTTGAGTGTTTTTTTTTTCTTCAATGTTAAAATTATTTCTACTATCCCTTTTAAATGTTTAGTAATTTTGCAGACGCTTTTATCCAAAGCCACTTAGAGTTGGGGAACACAAAGCGATTCTTCTTAAAGAGGCCAACAGACACAGGAAGCGCTCGTAATACCAAGTTTCAGGCATTGTTCAAATAAGTACAAGCTAGAAAGGGAAGGAATAAATAAAAAGAAAGACAAAGGTTTTTTTTTTTATAAATTTAGGATGAAGTCAAGTAGCGTCAAAAGAGATTATATATATATATATATATATATATATATATATATATATATATATATATATATGACCTTTAGGTTAATTTCTGTAAATATTTTCCACCCCATCTTTGTTACCATGAATATGCAGCCAAAAGAAACATTCATATTAAATAAAATAATAAAATAAAAATATTAAAAATAAAAAAATAAAATATTAAATAAATAATAAAATAAATAAATTAAATATGCAAGCAATGCAAAACAAAACAAAAAGGAAAACTATGAAAAACAAAACATAAAATAAAGCAAAGCCAAACTAAATAAAAGAAAACATAAAAGCAAAGCAAATCAAAACATAAAATAAAGCAAATCCAAACAATAGGATAGAAAAACAAAATTTAAAGCAAAACAAAACATAAAAGAAATCAGAATAAAAAACAAAAGTAAAGGGAAAAAAAAAAGAAATCAAACAAACTATAAAAGAAAACAAAACAAAGCCAAGAAAAGCTACACTTTAAAACAAAAAATTGCTTCGTTGATTCATAAGCCATTTTATGTAAGGTTGGGAAGCGGACACATACCCAGTGGAGGGTACTGAGAGAAGCTCTCCACACACATTGGTTTTCCTGGGATCATGTCCACAATGGCAGCATCTCCAGACTTCAGGCTTTTGGGGTTGTCTTCCAGCTTCTTGCCTGAACGGCGATCAATCTTTTCCTTAAGCTCAGCAAACTTACAGGCAATGTGAGCTGTGTGACAGTCTATGACAGGAGAGTAACCTGCGCTGATCTGTCCTGGGTGATTCAAAATGATGACCTGATAAAAAGAGAGAGAAAGAATAGAAATCCAGATAGAGATAAAGAAAGATATCAAGACAAACAAACAAGTTGACAAAGACTGTTGTCCCACCTGTGCTGTAAACCCTGATGCTTCCTGAGGCGGGTCTGACTTACTGTCCCCACAAACGTTACCTCTTCTTATGTCTTTTACAGACACATTCTTCACATTAAAGCCCACGTTGTCTCCTGGCACAGCTTCGCTCAGAGACTCGTGATGCATCTCCACCGACTTCACCTCTGTAGTGATGTTGACTGGGGCAAAGGTCACCACCATACTGGGCCGCAGGATACCGGTCTCCACCCTACCCACCGGCACAGTGCCTATACCTGAGGAGCAAGACATGGCATCTCTGAATAAGCAAGTTCTGTACACATAGTGATGTAGCAAAGCTTTCTGAACTCAAAATATAACAAGTTGATCTTAAAAATTACATCATCCTATAAAATGTGTGGGTTAATCCCACCTCCAATCTTGTAGACGTCTTGTAGGGGCAGACGCAAGGGTTTGTCAGTGGGGCGTGTTGGAGGCATGATGGTATCGAGAGCTTCCAGTAGAGTAACGCCACTGGCATGCTGCTCTTTTCTGTCCAGCTTCCAGCCTTTAAACCATGGCATCTGCACAGCACAAATGAGATGATTTTATTAATCAAATCACTAGCATTCTGCCAAGAGTTTAATTGGAAACTGCCAAACGGTATGAGGTCGTTGCTGAAAACGAACACAAACACACACATGCCAAGGAGACTCACATTAGAAGATGGTTCCAGCATGTTGTCGCCGTGCCAACCTGAAATTGGGACGAAGGGCACTGAGGCAGGGCTATAACCGATCTTTTTGATGTAGGCGCTCACTTCTTTAACAATCTCATCATAGCGTTTCTCACTGTAGGACGGCTCCGTGGAGTCCATCTTGTTGACGGCTACAATCAGCTGCTTGACGCCCAGCGTATAGGCCAGCAGGGCGTGTTCCCTTGTTTGCCCATTTTTAGAGATGCCCGCCTCAAATTCACCCACTCCAGCTGCCACAATTAGAACAGCACAATCCGCCTGGAAGAGAGAGCCACATTGTTTAAAGATGAACATACTAATGTTTTGCATGGGTCACTCAATCTACAGGCTTGTAGGGATCTTCTCGCCAAGCATCCACTAATTCTTGTAAAATACCTGAGACGTCCCAGTGATCATGTTCTTGATGAAGTCTCTGTGTCCTGGAGCATCTATTATAGTTATGTAGTACTTGGTGGTCTCAAACTTCCAGAGTGAGATGTCTATGGTAATTCCTCTCTCTCTCTCGGCCTTCAGCTTGTCCAGAACCCAGGCATATTTAAAGGAACCTTTTCCCATCTGCCAAAACAAAACTATGTGAGCATCTAGGGGGTAAATGTCTTCACTGAGGAAAACGTTAGGTTGTGTGGACATACAAAAGCAATCTTATTCAAAGATTATGACAGTACATATGTTATTTGAGCAAAAACCAACACCTATATTGTAATGACTTCTCAAACATTGATATTTTGCTTGGATTGTATGGTGGTGTTCCAGAGGCAGAATTCTGAATACCAGTGTAAAGCTAATTTTTACCCAGGGTAATGAATCTCTGCTTTTGTAGGGTTAACTCTGCATTGCAGTGCCAAATGTGTAAACTGCAAATGCAGTGTTAAAGACTTGTCAACCCTGACCTCATAATAGGAATGTTTTAGGTTCAAATCATGCAAGGGTTCATACACCATGCCTTAACATTCTGGCATTGAGCTTGGCTCCAGAGAATTATCCCTAGAACTATTAATAAATCAAGTAAATATTTTCACCATGGAAGGTTGTAGGTTTTAATAATGTAAGGAATACACTATGCCTTAACATTGTGCCAATGAGTTAAACCACTTACCACAGCTGACTGTCTTTGTAATAAGTCTCTTAAGTTTTACAAATGGAAGTTGTAGGTTCATATCCCACAAGGGTCCATACACTATGCCTCAGCTTTGTGACACTGAGTTAAATCACTTACCACAGCTGAATGTCTTTGCAATAAGTCTCTTTGACAGTTTTCACAGATGGAAGGTTGTGGGTTCATATCCCACAAGGGTCCACATACTATGTCCGCAACATTGTTCCATTGAGTTAAATCACTTACTGACTGAGACTATAATAAGTCTAATGACAAATTTCACAACTGCAGTGTTATAGGTTCAAGTCCTAGAAGTGTCCGTATCTTGTGCCCTTGAGCAAGGCAGTTGCTCTAGACAGCTCTCACTCTTATAAACTGCTTAATAGTTTTCACAATGATCCAACACAGTCACGGTCAGGGATGGGCAACTGCGGTCCTTGAGGGCCACTGTATTGAAGAGTTTAGTTTCACCCCTAATCAAACACACCATTTTCAAGCAATCATGAAGAAAAAGTTAATTTTTTCAGGTTTGTTCGATTACGATTGGAACTAAACTCTGCAGGACAATGGCTGTCCAGGACTGGAGTTGCCCATCCCTGATCCTTGTTGTAGGTAATCCCTGCTAAGACCGATAATGTTCAGTCAAGCTTACCAATGTACCTAATATTTAGTAAACCTATAACACAAATCCAACAGGCTTTGTTGTGCACACAGTTTTACTATCCTACATTTTGCCACTTGAAGAACAAGTTACCCTCAAAGACAGAGGTGAGGTGTAAGACCTACTGGGGTTGCACCCATTTACTCAGGTCTCATTCTCACAGTCTAATGTGCGTTAGGAAGACAGAAGTGCAGGGCCTGACTAATGGTTCTGCCTGCTCCAGAAATCCATTTATCTTTTTCTTTCATCTCCAATGGCGTCTTCCAAAGAGTAAATGTCTCAATGTAATTACACAGCAATTCTCCCTCTGCTCTCCAGTGCTCGAAAGGAGAGGAAGGCATAGTGTGATTCATGATGAGATTCTTACATAATTACCCTACACAGTAAGTGGGTTGGAGTTACCCATCATTCGGCACAGACCACAATTCTCACAACGCATCAGGGATTTGGCTATGCCGATGAGGTCACTTAAATTTAAATGGAAGGTGCAACTGAACTCCTTTTCCTTTGATCAATGTTTATCACTTTACCAACTTAAAATTATTCAGAATCTGGCTTCAAACTCAGTTATTTCACTCCACTTGAACACCAAATTGTTTGAGATCCTGTTTGCCTACCTCAGCAGCCTCTTTTTCAAACTTCTCGATGGTTCTTTTATCAATTCCTCCACATTTATAGATGAGATGCCCAGTAGTGGTGGATTTCCCAGAATCAACATGGCCGATGACCACAATGTTGATGTGGATCTTTTCTTTCCCCATGATGGCACAGGACAGGAGGAAAGGATGGGAAGGGATGGAGCTTTCTTCTGTCTACAGCCGTCGCAGACAAAGAACATTTGTACACATAGACACAACATGTACTTTCATCTTAAGATCACAATTCAGTAAATGATCTTCAGAGCATAGCACAACTAAGCTATTCAAGGTCATTTCTGAACATAAAATGGGAGATAAATATTTCAGATAAAATACACAACATAATTAAATGATACAATTATAAAACATTATATACTATACAAAATATATGAAATATTGAACAGTTGTCATGACCAATACATGAATAACTATTTGACCTCATTAATCATTTTACCAGTTTACCAAAATGCATGCAAAATTGCAATCTCAAAACATATTATTATTAATATTATTCAGACCAAACAATCATAAAAAATTATGTACATACATTTTCAAAATTCATTCCTTACAAGTTTACAGACCCCTTGCAGAATCTGTAAGATAACGATGCCTTTTTTTCCAGCATTTTAGTTAGTACTACCCTGAAGACGTTGCATAATATGATATTTGAATATATGAAACAAAAAAATGATAAATTACACAAATCAAAAAATGGTCAAACCCTTGGCTTTCAAGATATATGTTGCCTATCTGAGCATGTTATTGTTTTAACCATAGTCCAATGAGTTTCTCAACTGATTGTTAAAGCTGGGTGTTAAAATCATACCTCCACCGTGGGAAGAACTCAAATATGCAGAATATGCAAAGAACTTACAGTACCTGAAGGCTTTTTGTCAAAAACAGTGGGTAGCTTCACTGCTCGGGATAAACCAGTGACTCATGCACAACCATCACAAAAGCCTACGAACAGTATTTGACGCAGGAGGAAACAACATGAAATTAAGATGCAAGGGTATGTAAACTTTTGAACAGGATGTGTAAATTCTTCTATTAATTTGTCTTCAAATAACAAATAAATATTTTGTTGAATAGCTTCATCAAGGCAGTACTAAATAAAAACACAGAATAGAAAAAAGCTGAGTATAGTTAAAGTCTATCAGCAGGAGGATGATTGTGGCCTCTTACCTGCAGCTGACAGGCAGACCCTGTTCTCCCCTCAACAAACAGACACTCTGTGCTCCTGCAAAGGTGGCGGCACAGTCCAAGTCTGTGTGCGTAATGAACTCACCCCACTTTGATACAGCAATGCGGCACTCAAAGTGGGGGGAGGCTGGTGGTGAGGGACTGCAGTGAGACAGCTGCAACAGCAGCAGAAACGAGCTGAGAGGAAAAGTACGAGAGATGGAGGAACACACTGGAATAGAGCAGCGTTCAGTGACTCAGCATCTTATCCTCAATTAACCCCTGCTGGATAAGAATCGGATTGGCTCCCTGGGTGGGTCTGAAATATGACACCGACAAATTCCTAATATACATGTATTATTATTATTATTATTATTAAGAATGTTTATTACCAGGATATTCTAGATGTAACTTTCTTTCTGTAGTTAGTATTTTAGTACATCAGAAATTGTATGTTTATCATAGGGGTCTGATCAGTTTCCTGGTCTGTTCTTTGAAAATCATCAATAAATTATATTTTGACCCCCATTCCTCTGCTAATTTGATATAGATGCTTCCATTTAATGTGTATTTTGTAGAACACATCAGAAAACCTTGTAATCAGGTCTCTCAGACTTTTCTTTTCTTTTTTCTGCCTCTTATACAGACCAAAAGACTTCTTTTATTAGTTGTAAAAAATTATATATCATATTTAATTATATATATATATATATATATATATATATATATATATATTTTATTTATTTATTTATTTATTTTTTTTTCTTGGTTATTTGGTTTCTAAAAGACCTAAAATTCTAAGATTCTCCTGTGGCGTCATAGGAAGTTAAAACATTTTAAATTCCTTTTTGGATCATTTGTGTTTACCAGAATAGATCAAAGGGAGGCTAAAATATTAAATATTGTTCATTGTCAAATTAGGAATTAAGAAGTCAAATCAGACCAACATGGTTCACTACCATTTTTTAATCAGGGACATACTCCTGATGTGTTTAACACACATTCGGTCAAAAATTTCAATCAAACATGACTCAGAAACAGTGCAAATATCAATCACTATTTCCTAAGCATTTGATCAATGACCGTCTAATTGGCTAATAGAATCAAGTTATTTCACACAGTTAATAACACGTCTAGCTCAGCTTATTTGCAGTGTAAGTTCTAATAAATCACACAACAAACTAGTCTCAAGAACGTCAGCTCTGACGAAAATAAAATAAAGCTACCACTTGAAATTCCCACAAATCTTTTTAAAAAGTTGCTGTTTTGTTTGCACACTCAGCAGAGGAAAGCTTATTTGTTTATCACAAACTTTCCCCATCAGTCTAGTCAGAACCTACACAACCACCAAAGACTTTCCTTCGTCTGTATTTCCTCCATCTGTCAGTGAACAGCTCAGAACGCCTCTCGCAGTGAACCTCTGGACTGCAGATAACGCACACGAACATCACACATCCCCTGCATGCCATGTCATTTTGCTTTCACATTGGCTCTAACGCGACCAATATTAGCTACACCTTTCTCCGTCAGTTCTTTTCAAATGTCTGATGTCCCAAGTCGTCCTGCTGCAAGCTGCGGCTACGTCCTGCGGCGCTTGGCTCCTCCAGGGCTGGAGGGGTTGCTGGAGTTCATCACCTTCTCCACGGCTCGACTCCTCTTCCTCTTTTCCCCGGCTGATTCTTTCGACCCGCTGCCCGTCTCACCTGAGCCCCCCCTCTCTGCCCGCTCTCTCTCTTTCTCGCGCCCGCTGCCCGACCTCTCCGACATCTTCACGGAGGAATTGCTGCCTGACGAACGGAAAAGGGAGGGAGGAAATGGGGGAAAAGGGTGGGATATGGGAACACAAAGAACAAACCATATTAAAACCACTATAAGAGAGAGAGAAAAAAACTTATTTCCACCTAAATTAATTATTTCTATCAAAATTAAAAAGTGGTGTGTAATTTCTGCACTAAATGAAGCCCGAGATTAGCATAACCAATTGTCAAAGTTAGTGGCGGAAGGACCTGTTTGTCCAAACAATGGTAGAAAACTGAGCAGAAATTTTTGCAATTCAGTTTGGTGATGCTAGTGTCACAGAAACTACACACTTCACCTTTAACTGCATGTCTATAAAACTGCCATTTATAGATAACTTTTCTTCTAAAACGTATCCTCTTAATTAGTGCTGAGAGAAAGGTCAACCTTTCGCCTTCTTAATAATTCAAGTATTTTTTCTAAAGCATCTGAAACTCAAGCACTAATAATGTGCTGACTTCCAAAAAAATGATTTTGCCATAAAAAATACCCACATCCCCCAAACAAGCTATTTCTGTTGTTTCTGCTCTATTTATGACAAAGCTGCTTGTTTTTAAATTTTTTTAATTAACAGAAACTAGGAATATAATATATGATTGATATAATATACTCCCAAAATATAAATATATGCAATATATGCATAACTGCATGTTCTTCAGTAAAAACACTAGGTTTTGAGGAAAAATAAAAAGAAATACAGTTTCAGATCACATCTTATGTTTTATTTTAATATTTTAATTTAGATAGTTTAAGAATTATTTATCAATTTAAATTTATGGAATCCTGCAGACCCTTCAAATTATTCGCTGAGGCCCCCTTGTGGGCCCCGGCCCCCTGGATGATCGAGAAATAATCTCTGGTACTAATAAAGTATTATTTTCATCATTTTCCACACTAATAAAGTCACTTCTTCAATTTTTATAAATGTGTTTATGAGCAACTGAAAGCTCACTGAAAGGCAAGTAGCTAAGTCATACACATGACCACTACTTAAAACGTAACAGTTTAAAGGGATAAGGGATAGTTCCAGAAATGAAAACGGTCATCATTTACTCACCCTCCTGTCGTTCCAAACCTGTAAGAGTTTCTCACTCATGTTGAACATAAAAGAAGATATTTTGAAGAATGCTGGTAATAGTCCCCATTGACTTCCATAGCATTTCTTTCCCTACTATGGAAGTCAATGGGGACCAACAACTATTTGGTTCTTCAAAATTCTTCAAGATACTTTCTTTTGTGTTCAACATGTGAAAGAAACTTTGGTTTGGAACAACATGAGGATGAGTAAATAATAACAAAGTGTTCATTTCTGGGTGAACTATTCCTTTAAGCCTTCATTCACAAGTAGTTCACCAATAATCCAAAATCTATCCATTAAGTTACTTCAAGTAGCAGGTACTAGACTGGCGCTCTGTTCCAAACCCTACATTTTAGCCGAATATTAAGACAGTATTGTGGAAAAGGAATCCCCTAATGCACTACAATGTGAAGTGCAAAATCCTAGATAGGCAAAGCAAGAGAAATGGTAATGGTTTTAATTTCCATTCAGTATTTGAACCTATATTTGTGTACCCTGTATATTGTTGCGTTCACAGCATGTTGTAGTTACCACAGTTCTTCTCAGAGCCGTTCACGTCCTCGGACTCTTGGCAACACCATTAATGGCAAAATTACTCTGTGTAATTTGCGTCATCAATAGACAAAACCACAATATCTTATTACTAGTTGTGTGCTTGTGTATGATGTTGAGCAGGTTGTACAAATTTGAGCTCTCAGAAAATTCCACGTTTACAAGTCACTGAGGACATAAATGATTTTTTTCAAGTCATAAACTCATGATAATTCTGAAATGATGTGAACACACCTTATGCTTATTAGCTTATTATATCGTAAGCAAAATGCTAACGCAACATTCTACTCAAAACACATTTTGAGAGCATGTATGCTATTTGTATGCTCACATAAAGTTGTGTGTTTTGACATGACAGCACAAATTGCCTTCTTAAGAATTCAAGTATATGGTACAGAATCTGAAATGAAAGCTGCAAGAATGTGCTAACTTAAAATCGATTCAAGAAAATAAACTTTTGACATGAAAAACGTCTAATTATTATGATAATTCTGATTGAACACACCTAATGCTTATTGGTTTATCGTGTTATCACGCAAACACAACACTGACTCTACAGAAGTTTTGAGTGTGCTTGTGCTATTTGCACACCACTGCCTATGAAGAGGGTTCAAAACCAGTCATTTATAAAGTTGATATGCCATGTAGGCAATAAGTATGGGCAAAACACCAGGTTTTGGAACAGAACTTGTATCTCTGATGCTTTTCAAACCTAGAATTTCATGTTTGAGATTTTAATAACCAAATTTTACTGTCTGCTTTAACAACTAACAATTCTCAAATTGAAGGCTGAACCAGTGTATGTTATTTCTTCAACCTTGTGACTGGAAATTTCGGAAAAACCGGTGAACTTGCAAGGGATCTCATTATCATATAAAGCTGCTGCTGCTGTTCAACAAACCTGTCCAAGCAAACCCTCAACATGCCATGCTTCATACACACAGAGAATAAAGCTAGGGTGCACAGAACACATAAAAAAAGACAAAAGAGAAAGAGAAAGAAGGACAGCGAAAGAAAGACGGAGAGAAAGACGCACATGGTCAGAGGTCTCTGAAGGCTGTCTACAGAGGCCTCTGGTAATGAGCTGGTCTGTACTGAGCTCAAGCTGGAGTTTTGGAACAGAGCGAAACGTTTTCTTCTGTCCATACCTCGCAAAATCCTGGCCAGCCATACTGGGACCCAGACCTTTGAAAATGAGACACAAATGACCAGTGTGAGCCACGCTGAGCTTCACGCCAACGGGAGAACGATCCAGAAAAAAAAGTGATGCAATGACGCAGGTTTTAATAGACGGCTTTCGTCAAAAAAGAAAAAGAGAGAGAGAAGGAAAGGAAAAAGAAAGGGGTGAGTAGATGAGATAAAAAAGAGAGTGAAGGAGAAGAGAACCTTCTTCATGGGTTGCAGGTGGGTCACTTTCTTCTTTGAACTCCTCCTTCACGTCGTCTTCAGATGCCACTTTACCTGCACAAAGAGCTTTTAAGTAAATCAGTAAAAACAAATGGATCAACTGTAAATCACAACACAGAAACTAAGAGCGGCTCACCTTCCTTGACAACCTGTATGATCTCTTCAGGCAGCACAAAGCTCTTCTCGGAGTTTGGAAACGGGAGTATTTCTGATTCGTGCTGCAGCAACAAAAAGTAATTTAATGATTCAATTTGAGAGGTATTGTAGAATCAACTTTCTTTTATCCCTGTTGGAAATTACAGCAGTAAAAGATGAGTAGTCAGCAGATTTTTTTTTGATAATAATTAATTTTATAATAATTAAATGATAACTTCTGATAATAAATGTAATTAAATATAGTTAATTCTATACAATATATATTTTTAACACTCTCAAAAGACTTCAAAAGTAGAACATTTATAATAAATGCTTCGGAAACTATAGTTATCAGCTAATTGTCCTGACATATATTGGTCCATATATTGATACTATAATGGATTTTTATTAATATTTTGAATTTGCTTATTTTTATATTTTCTGTATATATATATATATATATATATATATATATATATAGGGTAAAGTCAGCTAAAATGGGCCACGTTTTGGTAAATGAGTTATAATACCATCAAATAAGCTATGCATGAGATCTAATGATATTCATATAAATTAGCATGGGTCTCTCTTTTTAAATGTGAAAAAGTATAAAAATTTTAAAATTATGAGAGTTAGAGTATCAGCAGGTACCTTCTTGAGCCACGGCACAACACTCAGGTAAAATGGGCCAGCTGTTCAGTTAAAATGGGCCAATATAAAAAGAGAACAACACAGGTAATTTCATCTTAAATCATTTTATTTTTAGCAGTAAATTGACACTATTGTCTTTAGTGTGCCATAGCAACACTATAAATGTATTTCATTAAATAGAAAGTTGAATGAATATTTAATTAAACAATGCAATTAAAAATGAACTGATCATGTTGTATAGGTGTGTTTCTGTGCATTGGTGTCTTTTGTGTGCATGTATGTGTGTATGCTTGTATTTTTTTTTTAAAGACTGTTAAGATTTTGTATGGATACATATCTAGGCCTATAAACCTATTTTCACCCTCAATTTCTGTCTAAAAGTGTGTGTATGCGGCCCATTTTAGCTTAACCAGCCATTTCTACCTAAAATGACCTTTTTCACCAAATTAAAATTTCTTTTATAAATTAAACTTTTTAATTTGAAAGAGCATGTCAAAATATTGTTCATAAACCTTTGCTTTGTTGGTAAGCTTACTTATACTTGCTTTAGTTGATTAATTGAATAATGAAATTTTCTATGTCATGCTCAATTACCTTACAATTTCTCTGACAAGGTTCATGTAACACTCTGCCCTGCCCTCCTTAAAAAACTCAGACCAATAAAAATTATTGTTACATGTCAATGAGTGTTGAAGCAACAATGTAAGATCAATTATTGTGATTTTCTGTAAAAATGTAAAGAGATATGATGCTACAACCTTATTTGGCCCATTTTACCTGATATATATATACAGGTGCTGGTCATATAATTAGAATATCATCAAAAAGTTGATTTATTTCACTAATTCCATTCAAAAAGTGAAACTTGTATAATGTATACATTCATTCCACACAGACTGATATATTTCAAGTGTTTATTTTAATTTTGATTATTATAACTGACAACTAATGAAAACCCCAAATTCAGTATCTCAGAAAAATTAGAATATTGTGAAAGGTTCAATATTGAAGACACCTGTGCCACACTCTAATCAGCCACTAACTCAAAACACCTGCAAAGGCCTTTAAATGGTCTCTCAGTCTAGTTCTGTAGGCTACACAATCATGGGGAAGACTGCTGACTTGACAGTTGTCCAAAAGACGACCATTGACACCTGCACAAGGAGGGCAAGACAAAAGCAGTCATTGTAAAAGAGGCTGGCTGTTCACAGAGCTCTGTGTCCAAGCACATTAATAGAGAGGCGAAGGAAGGAAAAGATGTGGTAGAAAAAAGTGTACAAGCACAGGGATAACCGCACCTGAGAGGATTGTGAAACAAACCCATTCAAAATGTGGGGGAGATTCACAAAGAGTGGACTGTAGCTGAGTCAGTGCTTCAAGAACCACTACGCACAGACGATGCAAGACATGGGTTTCAGCTGTCGCATTCTCTTGTGTCGGAGCCACTCTTGAACAACAGACAGCGCTGAAGGCCCGTTTAAGCAAAGACAAAAAGGACTGGACTGCTGCTGAGTGGTCCAAAGTTATGTTCTCTGATGAAAGTAAATTTTGCATTTCCTTTGGAAATCAGGGTCCCAGAGTCTGAGGAAGAGAGGAGAGGCACAGAATCCACGCTTCTTGAGGTCCAGCGTAAAGTTTCACAGTCAGTGATGGTTTGGGGGGTGCCATGTCATCTGCTGGTGTTGGTCCACTGTGTTTTCTGAGGTCCAAGGTCAACACAGCCATATACCAGGAAGTTTTAGAGCACTCGCGCTCCTGCTGCTGACCAACTTATGGAGATGCAGACTTATTTTCCAACAGGATTCTGCACCTGCACACTGTGCCAAAGCTACCAGTACTCTATTTAAGGACCATGGTATCCCTGTTCTTAATTGGCCAGCAACCGCTTGACTTTAACCCCATAGAAAATCTATGGGGTATTGTGAAGAGAAGATGGCCATGCCAGACCCAACAATGCAGAAGAGCTGAAGGCCATCATCAGAGCAACCTGCCTTCATAACACCTGAGCAGTGCCAGATCGACTCATGCCACGCTCGCATTGCTGCAGTAATTCAGGCAAAAGGAGCCCCAACTAAGTAACATTGAGCTGTACATGCTCATACTTTTTCATGTTCATACTTTTCAGTTGGCCAAGATTTCTAAAAATCCTTTCTTTGTATTGGTCTTGCTAATATTCTAATTTCTGAGATACTGAATTTGGGGTTTTCATTAGTTGTCAGTTATAATCATCAAAATTAAAAGAAATAAACACTTGAAATATATCGTCTGTGTGGAATGAATGTATACATTATACAAGTTTCACTTTTTGAATGAATTACAGAAATAAATCAACTTTTTGATGATATTCTAATTATATGACCAGCACCTGTATGTGTATATATATATATATATATATATATATAATCAGGTAAAATGGGCCAAATAAGGTTGTAGCATCATATTTCCCCATTTTTTATTCTTTTTTGGTTATTTTAATACATTAAGTTAAACTAAATGAAAATGATTAATGTTGCCTTGCAAACTAAACAATAAGTATTTATTTTATTTCAGTTTAAAAAAAAAGTATTATAGTTTACATTTATTTAAGTAACAAAAATGTATTAGGGTCAGAAAGTCTAAGACCACTAGTGAAAATGCTTTTATTTAGCATTTTTCTGACTAGGTTTTTTTTTTTATTATTATTATATTATTTGCATAACAATGAGAAGTTGAACTGGAAAAGTACATTTTCAATCTAGACTCGAGTTTTGAATCCCACATATAATACATTACATTATTGTAATGTACAATGCAGGCAGTGAATGCATATCATAAAATAAATCTCATAAACCCAAGAAAGCAGGAGTTGCGTTGTCTTACCAGCGCCTGCATGTCATACATGGTGCTCAGGTGATCCCAGATGACTTTAGATGACACCTGCCTGCCGATGTTCTGACTGAACTTATCGCGAATACAGATCATGTGGAAATGTCGATTCACTCCTGAAGATATGAGACAGTTTCACAGAGACGCTCTCCTTACAGCACAGAAAACACCTTTGTGATGCTGTAAATTAGCCTAGCCACGATGCTATCATGCTAGTTAGCAGCCGCGCTAATGTTTGCTAACGTCAACACACATTCACTGCTATACTCCCTCCATAAACACAATAATAGTACTTAAAAAATTCAACGATAGTCTACAATATTATATCAAAACTGTAACAAAGCCGTGCATGCGATCACTAGATTAAATTTTCTTTTAACAATTAGCGACTGGACTCGATAAAGCTCAATAAAGAATCACTGAAACCCCTTAAAATTAACTCTAAAACGCTTTATCGGTATTTTAAAATCTGATTGGTATGATTAAATAATTGTATTATTAATTGATTTTAGATACTTCAAAGGTAAAAAGGAGCATATGGTCTTATTTGTTGATGTTATAAGCTATTGTTTCACGTGTGGAGCTCAGGGCCTGTTATTCACATAAATCAAGAATGAATTCATCTTACCTACGGGTTTATGACCCAGCATTGCGTGAAAAAGACACACTTCTACTTCTTGACTCCATACAATCGATTCCTCGGCGGTACAGATGCCGGTTTCTGCTTGTTTTTCATCGGATGGCACAGTCTCAGCTTCCCCCATGTTTCTGCAGTGACACACACTCACTGCTGCAGATCTAGTTCATCACCACAGGACTCTACACAACCATCACAGATGAATACACTGTAAAAAGTGATAAGTTGACTTAAAACCTAAAAAAAATTGAGGAAACCCCTTGCCTTAAAACTATTAAGTAAATAATATTTTTTAAAATATATAGTTTTAAATATTTTTAATTTTTATTATTATTATTATTATTATTTACTTAATTTTAAGGCAACAGGTTTCCTCAATTTTTTTTAAGTTAAGTCAACTTATCACTTTTTACAGTAACAGACCCAGAAATTATGATAGATTTATTGTGTGGTTTCATCAAGTGTTTACCTATTTGCAAAAAAAAAAAAAAACAAGAAAAAAAATTACACTTTATAATTATCATAATTTCGAGGTTTGCTTTTTTATTTCTTTGGAATAGTTTTATTTATTTATTTAGGCTATTGTTTACGTCAGAATTGCTTACAAGGGTTTGTTATTAATTGTCTGTTCACATTTATTATAAGCAATGTATATGATTTTGTTTATATTGTCAGATTTTCAAGGTTTGCCCTTTTATTTTTATCAGAATTGCACTCGAGTGCTTACAGGGGTTTGTTAATAATAGTCTCTTCACATTTATTTAATGTATGTATATTATTGTTTAGATTATAGTTATCATAATTCCAAAGTTTGCATTATTTATTTATTTTTTTGTTAGAATGGCACTCTTTTACTTGCAGAGGTTTGTTAATAATATATGTAATATATTCTTGTTTATATAACCATAATTCTAAGGTTTGCACTTTTTTATTTCTGTAGGCTACATTTTTATTTGCAGGGGTTTTGTAAACAATTTTCTGTTCACATTCATTTAAAGCAATATTGTTTATATCATAACTTCAAGGTTTTTTATTTAATCTGAATATTTTAATTTTACAACAGAATGACATTCATTTCCTTACAGGGGTTTGTTATTAATGTATATTTCTGTTCAGAATTGTTTAATAGATGGATCGCCATGAAGAAATAGATACTAATGATAAATCAGAAAATATTTGCCCATTTTGACATTGGCCAATTAACAGTATCTAAAAATTTACCAAAACTCTTGTCGATGGATAATGCACAATTTCATTTTTTAAACATTATTAATTAAAATCTAGTGCATAGTGTGTAAAAAAGTGTTTCATTTCATTAATATGTGTACATCAACTAATTTGTACTGTATGATCCTTATACCTAATCCTTATCAAGAGAGAAATTTCCAGTAACAAGCAATTTGTTCACACTGAAAACAACTGTCACAATCATAACATATTTGATGTTTAATGTGCAGTTATGTGAAGCAGAGTTTGGACCAATGGGGTTTCATGGTGTGCGGTACAACTCTTCAATGTACAATGCCTCAGAAACAGATACCAAGTGATGCACAAAATGTAATGCTACTTGTCATTAATGTATGTCGTTAACACAGATTTACATTTAAAGTGATTCTTTTATCACTTGATTTTATTGTTTTGTTCTGTTGTGTTATGCTTGGTTAGAAAACCAAACGTTCCCTGTTCACTCAGTCCTGTTCCTTATGCCTGTGTCCTCTGCCCTGTAATGAAAAAATTCTTCTAAATCAGTTAATAAATGTGAAACTTGAGAATGAAAAACCAGTCAAAGATTTTGTCTTTGTCTTTTAATTTCTGCAGAAATGGTCAGTTAACATACAGAGAAAGCTCACACCCACATTTACACTGAAAAATTTGTCCAAACAGGGTGGCCTTGACACAAAACAGTATCTTCTTGAGATTAATTGTGGCCTAAAGATTGGTTGTACCCCTCACTAAACTGCAGTTTGCCACATACACCGTAAACGGAGTGTCTATTTACACTAAGTGCAAACAGCCCACCTTGTTGGCAAAGGCTATTTACACTAACTCCGCCCACCAATGTGAGATTGGGATAGTCAACATTGCAAAAAGACGCTCATTGATCATCAGTTTCAGTCGCGTAGATGATAAGGCGTGTGCTTTTTGATGCGATCGACCCGAATTCGAACCTGCCTTTTGCCGAACATTTTTTCTCCCTTTTCAAATCTCATATCGCATCAGAAAGGCATTTATTTTCAATAAAAATGAAGGAAATAATCAAAAAGTTGAAAATAAAGTATATGGTAGGTGTAGGGAAAGCTTTATTGTCCCAATAAGGTGGCATCCATTTAATAGTCTAATTTGAATTAAAAGTATAATTTACACTCAATACGTTATTATTGTGTACTGTTTTATAATGTACTACAATACTGAGGTGCAGATAATTGCCACTATTTGCAATAAGTAGT
>JAFVLL020022694.1:0-22375 GCA_021397915.2 Tor tambroides
GGAGTACCATGCAAGTGTGCGGTCCGAGGTTGAACCTGGTACCCTTGTGACGCAAGTACAAGCTTGGGATCTAGATCAAGGTGCCAATGGACAGGTGAGCTACAGCCTGTACAGCGAAGCCAGCCTCCAGGTGACTGAACTTCTGGATATCGACCCCGACAGTGGTTGGGTTGTCGCCAAAGGCAACTTCGCCCCATTGCGTGGGTCTGTACTGTCCTTTTTCGTTAAAGCCTCTGATGGCGGGGTACCTGTTAGACATTCCCTTGTGTCGGTCTACATACATGTTTTGTCTGTCGATGCCCATATACCTTCCTTCAGCCAGCCACAATTCTCCTTTACTGTGCCAGAGGACATGCCTATTGGTTCCTTGTTGGGAGCAGTGCATCTACACACCTCAACTAGCCACTCTTCCTTACCAGTGAGCTTCTCAGTGATGATCGGACAGACTCCAGAGAGTAACAGTGATGGAGTGTTTGTGGTTGACAAAGAAACCGGCATGATCAAACTAGACAAAGCACTGGACCGAGAGCGGACACCGGCTTATCATTTCAAAGTGATGGCAATGTTGCAGCAGGGACGTTTGGATGCAGTTTCGGCTGTGGATGTGGAGGTCAAAGTACAAGATGTCAACGACAACAAACCAGCGTTCGAGTCAGATAACTACGAAGCATCAATCACTGAGGGTCTTTCTCCTGGAACTAGGATTCTGCAAGTGCGAGCTTTGGATCCTGATTGGGCAGCTAATGGTCAGGTGACTTACAGTCTTGCTCCACCTGGGTTGCTTGGTGGCTCCGGAGGTGAGGACATTGAAGAGCATGGAGCCTACTTTACGATTGATAGCAGCTCTGGTTGGATATCAACACTGAAGGGGCTGGACCATGAACAGAGCCCCGCCCATAGTCTTACAGTCTGGGCATTTGACCTTGGAGATCCTGCTAGCCAGTCGTCCTCAACAACTATAACTATAGCAGTGAGCGACTCCAACGACAACATACCGCAGTTTCTTCAGCCCCGTTACTACGGAAGTGTTCGTGAGAGTGATGCACCTGGTGAAGTTGTGGCAGTATTGAACACAAGGGACAATGACAGCTCACCTGGAAACCGACAAGTCACCTATCATATTACAGGTAAGAACTTCCGAAACTGGGAAAAATCGATGTACATTGCATGACCTTCTACACTGCAAATAAAATCTTTTTGTCTAAGTTTCCAGTTAAAATATTGAAAAACATTTGAAATCATTTCTTGAGAAGCAACACTAAATGAGATATTTAAGGGATAGTACAGATAAAAATTAAAATCCTGTCATCATTTACTCACCCGCATGTCGAATCAAACCTTACGTTTTTCTGTGGAGCACAAAAGAAGATTTTTTGAAAAACTGTTTTTTGTCCATACAATGAAAGTCAATGGTGCTCAGTGTTGTTTTGGAAACTCTTGACTTTCATTGTATGGACAAAACAGCTGAAACTTTCTTCTTTCTGCTGTAAAATAGTGAAGTCACATGGGTTTGGAATGACGTAGGACAGTAAATGATGACAGAATTAACACTTTGTAGGCAAAATATGGCTTTAAGACTTCTTTTAGAGTACATTTTTTGTTATATATACAGTACATAATATTGTTTGACTGTTGTATTGCACAAGCAGTTTTTTCACTTGTTTTAAATATAAAAGTTAAAATCAAGTAAAAAAAAAAAAAAAAAATCTGCCAGTGCAGTACAACAAAATACACATAAAAAAAGATACATGAAAACAAGTCCTTCTATATGATGCATTTTTATATATTTTTTAGTGAAAAAAGCTCAAGTCATTTTTTGCATAAAATTGACAGGTTTGGTTATTTCAGCTTCAACAGTTTACATGTGGAAGCAACAACCATGCGGTCTCCTTAGACAAGCATTTTCAGTAGAATGGAAGCAAGAATACATTTTCTGTTTCAGCTTGACAATGTCCCGTACACAAAATGACATCTATAAAGAAAGACAGAGAGAATACAAACTGCTTTTTCATGCCCATTGTTTTGAAAATGTTCAAAAAGCACATATACTGTAGTTTAAGTGTCCTCATACTGTTGGCCATGTACCATATCTCTGTGTACAAGTGTATGCCCTCAATCTAAACATAGCCAGATTTTCCAGATGCATGTAAGCATAATGTAGAACAACGCTATTATGGAATGTCAGAAGTCCACAGTAATTACACCTCATTCATCCTCTCCTGATAATGGATTATTCGCTCTAGGGCTACTAGCTGGATTTTGCTGGAGGACACAGACTGACTTCTTGCTGGAGAGAAAAACCACATTCGTTTTATAAGGATTTTATTAAAGCTGTGATGCAACTGCATGCAAATTACACCGCTGGGATTTGCAAATGGGAAGCGCATCACTTCACGAACGAAACATAATACAGTGACATTTCCGAAAGCAGTAGTTTAGGTGGATAGCGTCTTTGAAAAGGGCAAATATAAACCTCCTTCTTATCGGCATCTAGCTCAGCCTGCTTTAAATATACCTTTATATTCAGCCAGTGTTGAACACCTTGCTTGGTGACAAGGAACAGATTGCACACACAAACACACACATACACACCTTGCACATGCTCCTGAGCAGCACACACTTGTAAATTAGGCGCTCAGAAACTCATAACATTGAATTAGAGAGCTGCCTTGTTCTATAATTCATGCTTTCACACACGCTCTCACACACACACACACACACACACACACACACAGAAACACACTTCTCGGCCTGAACAGAATTTCGATTAAGCTCAACCTTTATGCTGTGATCATGATTTAGACTGTGCTGCCACCAGCAGGAGCAGTATTTTTAACAAGATTTACCACGCACGACTCACACAAGCACACAGCCTCTGACTCTTAACTAAATTGCAGCCCACAGCATTGAAACTAAAGTAAACATTGTGACACTGGAACTTTCTTAGTTGCTTATTGTTGGTGTATGTTCTACCGAGGATTGTTTTCGGAGTATTGTCTTTCTATGCCGTATCGTTTTACATTTACGTTTATGCATTTGGCAGACACTTTGGATAAAAATGACTTCCAGTGGATTCAAGGTATACATTTTATTTTTCTAAAATAAAGAAAGTATAAATGCATTATAAAATATAATAAATAATTCTTAATATTCTCTATCTATCCTAATATTTAAAATAAATATCTAAATAAATAAATATAGCTTTATATATATATATATATATATATATATATTTATAAAGAAACTACATAAAAATGAATAAATTTAAAATAAATCTAAGTCTAAAGTCTCTCTATCAATGTTTAATGTAAGTATGTCAATACATACCTAAATTAAGTAGCCTATAATTTTAAATAAGTCCACTTTTGTGTTTGTGTTTTTTTGTTGTTGTTGTTGTTTTATATCTTTTAAAGTCTAAAATATTCAGTTTATTGATTGTAATTGCATTGAAAAGAATGCAGCCTTCAGAAAGTCAAACAAAGTTACAACTTCATAACAATCAGTGAACTATCCCTTTAATTAAATCATAGCCCACGGCATGTAAACTAAAGTAAACTTTGTGACACGAGCCCTTGTTTAGTTGGCATGTGTTCTACTGAGAATAGTTTCCTTTTCTCTCTCAGTCTTCTTCCCTACAGTCCACACTTTCATAACGTTTAAATCCGCTAGTTCAAGACAAACTCAAAGGTCAGACAGACTCTAATACACTTCTCACAGCCCAGCGGCACAAACTGGCTCAGAGAATTGCACACCGTATCATAATACACACCGGAGGGAAAGAAAGAGACAAATATACAAACAGATTTGATTTACCCAAATGTCTTTATTCTCTTTAGGAAGCGATAGCATTGTGGGTAAATCGACCTCTCAGGGTATTTTACTGCTGTGTTCAACAGAGCACAGAGCAATTAAACAGTAAACAGTTACTCTATGGTAGTTAATTGGATAATTTCAACTTTTATTTAATGTTCTTTGCTGAAAGTCATTTAAAGGTTCATAAAGGATATCTTAAACCATGTTAGACCAGTGCACTGTGTATCTCAGCTTAACAATAGTGCTGAAGCTGAGATTTAACAGCCGTTAAATAGCTCGTCATGTTGCTGCCTCATAAAGGTGAAAGGTCACTGCAGAAACACTAATCGACCAGAACTGACTGTAAATGGCTGGAAACACATCAGTTGAGTTTAATTGGTTGACTAGAAGAAAAAAATATGCTCTTTGAGAGAGATGTTTTATGCATGTGTATTTATAGTTGATTTTCGAACCTATAAGGTCTATGTGTGACCAGATGTAGTACTATACCAACTATGACAATTAAAATAAAATTAAATAGCATTTTTATTTTCCAGTGCTATGTGACCATCTGTAAGTGGTATATGTGTATTATTATATGCATACTATATTTTTGTATTTTGATGTGTCATGCAATTCAGTACAATTCTAATTACATTCTATTCACATTCTATTCACATTCATTCTTACCACAAACAGTATTTTTTTTGTTGTTGTTGTTTTTCACTTTCGTGTACTATTTTTATCCAAGCATCCGTACATTAATAACAAAAGTTCGATGTGTCTTCAGAATATTTTTTTTATACATTCAAAATGATTCTCAGTTTTTGAAAGAAGGCTCTTATCCTCAGCAAGGCTGCTTTTTTTAAAATACAAGGCTGCTTTTTTTTAATATTGTGAAATATTATTACAATTTAAAATAACTGTTTTCTGTTTGAATATATTTAAAAATGCAATTTATTCCTTTGATGCAAAGCTGAATTTTCAGCATCATTACTCCAGTCATCAGTGTCACATGATCCTTCAGAGATCATTCTACTATGCTGATTTGCTGCTCAAGATACTTTTCCTATTATTATCAAAGTTAAAAACAGAGCTGCTTAATTTAGTTTTTCTGTATTTTTTAATAAATATAGAGTTAAAAAACAGAATTTATTTGAAATAGAAATGTTTTGTAACATGTGTTTGTCACTTTCAGTCAGTTTACCACATCCTTGCTGAATGAAAGTATTCATTTCATTCAATAAAAAAACATACTGACCCCAAACATTTACAGTACCATATATTGCATTATGCCACTGAACAATATCAAATATCATCAGATTTTGAATGTGATAAACATCACCTTTGATTACTGTGCTATGACACCTGTTAACATTTTATTTTTTTGTATTTAGTGATATAATGTGGTGAAGTTCAGACAAGTAGGGTCAGTTTTGAATTGCCCAAATACTTTCAGGCCAGTGTTTATGAGTTAAAGTGTGCAAGAAAATTAAATGTAAGGTTTCAAGCTATCGCTTATAAAGCACAGAAAAAGCATGCAGTATGAGAAAGTCATGCTAAACACTCCCTCGACCCAATGAGCGAGAGCGTGGGATGAGAGAAAAGGAGTCGGAAGGCGTCCAGGCCTTTGTTGACGTGTCTCTGATAGAAGCTGTTCTGTGTTATCAGCCCCCAGCTGAGTTAAATTACACTCTTTATTAGATGAATAAGGCAGCGTGTGTTTGTACTATGAGTGTACAGTAATTGGATGCTTGTCAACGCGGCTGCTTTGATTATAGAGTCGTTTCCATTTAACTCTCACTCAGTCTCTCGTTCTCATTTTTTCTCTCTTTCCACCTCTGCCTGCTTGAGGTTTAAAAGATGACCTGTCCTAATGAGCCAGGTACGGCTGCCGACCGGGCGATAAATCAGGAAGGCTGTTATGAGGACCTAATTGATGGCAGTGTTGATAATTTAAATGCGAATATGAAGAACTGATTATTTTAATTCATACTAATGAGTATGCCATCATTGAGAGGACTAATGGAGGTTATTAAAACTGCAGATAATCCTGGAGTGAACGTGTGTTGTGTTACAATTGTTAGTGGATTTTATTGCTACTTAAATTGTCACAGACTATTGAGAGATTAACTGTCCGGTATAATCTCTTCTTTGTGTGTAGGTGGTAACAGAGGAGGGGTGTTTGCTCTCGGGTTGGTTCAGGGAGAGTGGAAATTGTACGTTAAACGACCGTTAGACCGCGAGGAACAAGAACGGTACCTCATCAATGTCACTGCGACAGATGGACTCCACGTTTCCACCGCAACCGTAGAGGTCATGGTCATCGACACCAACGACAACAGCCCTGTCTGCGACCCGGTGAGTTAAAACTCTAAAGTTCATTCAGGGAAACATGTAGAAGTCGTCAGAGTTGGTTCTCCTGCTGTTTTTTTCAGTTGATTAAAAATCTAATTAGTGCCATTTTTTTTGACAGTTTCAAATCTACATGGTAAACATGAATGATTACAAGCCAAAGAATATTTTTGGAACCAGTAAGTCTACTTACTGCAGCCAAGAAGTCCAGGGGAAATTATCTGTGAGCATAAAACATGACCTTGTTGAAATAAGGTCAAGCTTAAAATCAGGCCAGTCTGTTTAGCAGGGGGCATTTGGGTTAAGTCTCAGAACTTAGTGAGCTGTCTAGTTAGATTTTTGATCATTATAAGTGCATCATTTTTTAGGTAAATTAAATGTGCAATGTTCATACATTAATACAACGTTTAAAGGTTTTTGGATATATAGTAGTCAGCATTGTGAAGTGGATCAAAACCTTCCATCAAAGTCGTCCTAAAACCAAAACAATACCCGTTCTTGTCTTTGGACAACTTTGATGAACTTTTTTTTTGATCTGCTTCAAATGTTGACTACTGTAATTGTATTTGAACTAAAATGGCCAAAAATGTTTACATTGCAACATGTTGATTCCAAAACCACACATTCAGATGTGCCCAAAAACATTCAAATCAAGGCTCGAAATGCAACTATTATGGCCAAAACATTCAATTCAAACTTTCAGACATGCTTGTGATGGCCAAAAATGATTGCATTGAGAGATTGACTGTGCCTACGGTGGCCAAAAGCATTTCAATGTCCAAAAATGTTCAAATCAGATGTTCAGATGTGCCCTCGGTGGCCAAAAATGTCTGAATGCACCCATGATGGTCCAAAATGATTAAATCAAATGTTTATATGTGTCTGTAATGGACAAAAAAATGATTGAATTGAATGTTGGAATGTTGCTGTGATGCACCTGTGATTGCCAGAAATGTTTAAATCAGATGCCAAAAAATGATTGAATTGAACATTTGAGTGTTCTTGTAATGGCCAGAAATGCTTGAATGTATCTATGATGGCCAGAAACATTTGAATCAGAAGTTTAAATATGTCTATAATGGACAAAAATGATTGAGTTGAATGTGCCTACAGTGGCCAAAAAAGTTTTGCATGCACCTGCAATGGCCAAAAATGTTAAGTTCTTCCATGCCTATAATGATTCAATTTAATGTTTAAAATGTACCTACAATGGCCCAAAATGTCAGATGTTCAGATGTGCATATCCATGGTTTAAAAAGATTGAATTTTATGTTTGCCAAAAATGTTTGCATGTACCTTTGATGGCCAGAAACGAACAAATCAGATTTTCATACATGCCTGTAATGACAAAAAATGATCGATTTGATTATTTTGAAGGTGCCTACAATGGCCAAAAAATGTTCAAATCATATGTTCAGATGTGCATATGATGGCAAAAAACGATCGAATGCACATTTGCTCAAATTGATGGGTCAAAAATGTTTGCATGCATATACTGTATGATGGTGGAAAATGTTCAAATCAGATGTTCAAATGTATATATATATGATGGCCAGAAATGAAGTTTTTCTGAAACAAGTTGATTGCCAGAAAAACCATCAATTCGGATCATTCATGTGCCTGTAATGGTCAAAAATGACTGAGTTAAATGTTTGAATGTACCTAAGATGGCCTGAAATGTTCAAATCAAGTATTCAAATGTACCTTCAAAGGTCAAAAACAGTTTGTTAATTGATAATTAGTCCTGCAGACCTCGGTGTTTAAAAAACATTTTCATTTTGCTCTCCATTTTTGGCACTGAAAACATGAGCAAAGAGCTCTTGACTCTTTACAGCACAAGCCAACCTGAATTTGAAGCCTGGAGCTGATCTGAGCTCTATAATGAGTGTGTTTGTGCCTGTAGGCCGTGTACTCGGTGTCCGTGTCTGAAGACGTCGCCATAAATAAGCAAATCCTCCGGGTGAAAGCTACAGACGCTGACATGGGCGCAAACGCGCAGATCCAGTTCTCCCTGTTCGGTTCTGGAGCAGAAGACTTCATCATACACCCACACACAGGTTTGTGAGTCCGTTTTGAAGAAAAGGCCTGTTTATAATGCTGTTGTTTGCTTATAAGTCTTTTTTTTTTTTTTGTTCTGTAGGCGAGCTGAAGACAGCCGCGGCGCTGGACCGTGAAAAGGTCGCACAGTACTCTCTGGTTGCCCGTGCGACGGACAGTGGCGGTTTGTGGTGTGAGGCTGAGGTTGTGGTGGTACTTTTGGACGTGAATGACAGTCCGCCGATGTTTAGCATGCCCCATTACACCGCTAGCGTCTACGAGAACACCGCCACTAAAGCTCTGCTGACCCGAATACAAGCCATAGACCCCGATCTGGGTATGAGCATGTCATATTGATGCGTTTAAGTTGTGACAGCATGAAAAATGTACAATTTTCGTTAATAGCAGATCAGGGCTATCCAAACTCGGTCCTGGAGGGCCGGTGTCCTGCAGAGTTTAGCTCCAACTTGCCTCAGCACACCTGCAAGGAAGCTTCTAGTATGCCTAGTAAGACCTTGATTAGTTGCATCAGGTGTGTTTAATTAGGGTTGGAGCTAAACTCTGCAGGACACCGGCCCTCCAGGACCGAGTTTGGACACCCCTGTAGTAGATGGTAAAAGAAAGTTTAACTAGCTTAGAACTGCTAATATGCAGTTATAAATTGAATGGATTTTGCATTTTGTTTCATTTTGCAGGTGTTAATCGTAAAGTGGTCTATTCCCTTGTTGATTCGGCTGGCGGGTTCTTCTCCATTGATAAATCGTCTGGGATTGTTGTTTTGGAGCGTTTGCTGGACCGTGAGGTTCAGTCCTCATATCATATAACGGTCCGTGCGTCAGATCAAGGCGTTCCCGTTCGCCTCTCTTCCCTTGCGAACATAACGATCACAGTTCTGGACATTAATGACAACCCGCCTGTGTTTGAGAGGAGGGACTATCTGGCCACGCTTCCTGAAGATGTGGCAGTGGGTACGGAAGTGGTACAGGTTTACGCTGCGAGTAAAGATATTGGCACCAATGCTGATATTTACTACAATATCCGATCTGGAAACCAACAGGGGCATTTCACAATTAACATCAACACAGGTGAGATGCATTACATAAGATTATTAGTTACGCTATACAAAAATGTTCAAATGAGAGGTTAAATATATAATGTAATATACACACAATTTGGAAGAATTGCAATTATTTTATGTTTTGGTGTATATAATGGCCAAAAATGTTCAAACCAGACGTTCAGACATGACCAAAAATGTTTGAATGCACCTGTAATGGCCAAAAATGATTGATTTGAGTAGTTCAATTTTCCTTGGAATATGGTGCACCAAAAATAATCAGATTGATTGTTTGAAGGTGCCTACCAAGGTCAAAAATGTTTGAGCACACCTACTATGGCCCAAAAACTGTGTATACATGCCTGTAGTGGACACGGTGCTACTGGTATGTAGCACCGTCGTCCTGCGAGACACGACATTTTGTTCCACTATATGTCCACACATGTAGCGGAATGACAATAAAGCTCAACTTGAACTTGAACTTGAACAAAAATGATCAAATTGAACATTTGAATGCAATTATGATCCACCTCTGATGGCCAAAAACGTTCAGATCAGATGTTCATACATGCCTCTAATGGCCAAAAATTGTTGAATGCACCTATTATGGCCTAAAGCAATGAGCTTAGATACCAAATTAAACATTTGAATGTTCCTATAATACTCCAATGTTCCAAAAATAATATGCAGTTCCAAAAATGTATGTGTGCACCTATGATGGCCAAAAAATATCAAATCAAGAATTTATGTGTATAATGGCACAAAAAAATGTTGGGATTGAACATTTGAATGTACCTTCTAGTATTGGGAAAAGTTACTTTTAAAAGTAATCCATTACAATATTGCGTTACCCCATACAAAAGTAACTAACTGTGTTACTTAGTTACTTTTTATGGAAAGTAATGCATTGTTACTTTTGTGTTACTTTTTGTCACCTGGGCTGGGCTTTTTTCTTTGTTTTTTAATAACAAAAAGCCCAAAAGTTATATTTTTGCCAACTGTAAAGGCCCTTTCACACCAAAAGTTAAATTAATAAGCCTCAGGCTGAAGGAAGTGCATTTGCCTCTGCCCCTCACTCCCAATTTCTCTCAACATGGGGACAGGAGAGATGAGAGTGAATAAATTATTTGAAAGAATAACTCAGATATTTCATTGTAAATTAAAAAATAATTTGTTATATTACTAATTAGTTGAAAAAAATAATCTGATTACATAACTTACGTTACTTGTTATGTATTGCCCCCAACACTGATGCCTGTAATGGCCAAACATGTTTGAATGCACCTATGATGGCCAAAAAATTATCAAAAATTTGTATGATGGCCAAATATGATCAAATTAAATGTTTGAAGGTGCCTTTGATGTAAGTGTAAAGTATAAAAATTAAGTTATATTTATTATAAAGTATAATACTTATACCACATACAGGTGCCATCTCTGTATCTCGACCGCTGGACTTTGAGTCCTGCAAGGATTATTTCCTTACGGTGGAAGCTACTGATGGCGGGACTCCGCCCCTTAGTGCTGTTACCATGGTGAACATCAACCTGACAGACGTCAATGACAACGCCCCCATGTTCAGTCGCGACGCCTACAGCGTGTCCATCAGCGAAGACGCTAACATAGGAGACACTGTGGTCAAGGTAACCAGTCATGAAATTCACATCAGTCCTGTTTTTGTGTCGTTGAGATCCATGTTATAATTTGGTAATTTGTCGCGGTTGCCTAGGTGACCGCGGAAGACGTCGACAGCCAAGCGAACGGCGACATCCTGTATTCCATCGTCAGCGGTGACCGAGAGAACCAGTTCTTCATCGAGCCAATCACGGGCCAGATCAAAGTCAACAAGCAGCTGGATCGAGAAACGGTGAGGAACGTGGGACGTCGCTATGGCGACCGTTACCATGGCAACCGAGTGACAGAGAAATAAAGGCATTAAATAGGACAAAATCCCCACAAAGTCTTTATTTTAAATGACACTGATCAGGGAACAGACGAGGAGAAGAAGAAATCAAATCCTTCACGGCAGACATCCACACAGGAAAGCCTTTAATAACAGACACAGTGACATAGGGTTTCATTTAATATGAAAGATTCTCCATGTGTATGAGATTAAGATAAACGCATTACACCTGTGAAACGGTTACACAATAGATAAAAAAAAAAAAAAACCTTTGAGATTATGATTTAGGAGTTTGCTCTAGTAAAGCATATGCTTTGATCAATGATTAAGTGAGTTCATTTTTAAAAAATGGTAATATGAATATAAAAAATGCTATAATAGAATTTTTTTAAAGTTCATTCAAAAGTCTGGAATTTATAAGATTTTTAAGTTGTTTTTTTAATGGAAAAAAAAGATTTTTAATTAAAAAAAAAATACAGCAAACAGTTGTGAAATGTTATTACAACTTAAAATAACACTTTAGTAATTTCGTATTCGTATTTTCGTTTTATTCAGTTCAGTGCATCCTTGCTGAATAAAAGTATTAATTTCTTTAAAAACAAAATTACTGAAACCATATATATATATATATATATATAAAAATCTGGCTTGATTTAAAAAAAAATGATAATATGAATATTAAAAAATATATAATATATAATAGAATTTTTTCAAAAGTTCATTCAAAAGTATTTTTATGTTTTTGAAAAAATTTTAAAATCAAAAATACAGTAAAAACTGTTCGGAAATGTTGTGAAATGTTATTACAATTTAAAATAACGCTTTTGTGATTTAATATATTCGATTTATTTAGATTTAATCCTTGAAAAAGCTGAATTTTCAGCAGTCTGATTTCAGGCTTTATTTTTCATTTTATACTTTTTTAAATAAATAGACATTTTTGTAACATTAAAAATGTCTTTACTGTCACTTTTGATCAATTTAATGCATCCTTGATGAATGAAAGTTTTTTTTTTTTTTTTTTAAATTACTGAAACCAAACATTTGAAATGTTTATTTAATTGTTTAACACCTTGTTTAATTTAAACATTTCATTTTAAAAATCTCACTTGGTTTGGCTGGAGGCACATGATGTTATATAACTGCGACCACTAGATGGGGCTGAAGTTTCTTTAGATTACATGCAGACTCTCCTTTTTTATCCCAAGTCAATTGGCTTAATGAAGTCATTGTTGTCTTCTGCTTACTGAGCCTGTTCAATTATAGATGGTTAAAAGGGGTCAGATCATTTCCAGGCTCTTTTGAAATAAGACTTTGATGAATGATGTAGACATACTCTTTAATCTTTCAGTGTAAATCCTCCATAAAATCCATTAATTGTAACTAAGCTTCAAAAAAACAGACAGAGAAAAATAATGATTCATTTAGAAAATGAATCCCTTCTGAATAGCGCTTAACATTATAAGTGGAGTTTAAAATTTAAATAAAATGCCACAAATATTTTTTTTTTTCAAATGAACAGGGAAGAACAGCAGATAAGAAATAGCAAAAAGAAGAGAAACTGACAGCAAGGAGTTACAAAGCTAGATTGTGTGTCTGTATGTATGGAGCTTCAGATCATCCGTCTGCCTGTCATGAACTATTTATGACACAGTCAGAGTGAAAGAGAATATATAGATGTGTGTTCATCTCTTTACTTTGTACTTTCTTTTCATCTTTTATTCTGTACGTTTTAAAGCTCTCTCTCTGTATCTGTAGATGGTTGGTTACTCGTTGTCCGTCAGAGCTCTTGACAGCGGGACGCCTGCGATGTCCTCAACCGTTCAGGTCAACATCGACATCGCTGACGTCAACGACAACCCGCCCACCTTCACCCCAGCCAATCACACTGCAGTTATACAGGTGCGATAATGAGTGACAGGTAAATCAGCCAATCACGTCCAAGTAATTTCAACAGTTTAACGTGAGCTTTACTCATCAACAGGAGAACAAGCCTTTGGGAACAAGTGTCCTCCAGCTGTCAGTCATGGATAAGGACGCCAGCCACAACGGCCCGCCTTTTCATTTCCGTATCCTATCAGGAAATGAGGGGGCGTGGTTTAAACTGGATAGAGAGGGGCTGCTGACATCCAATAAGGTGTTTCGTAGGTCAGAAGGCACACAGTATGTCATTCACGTACAGGTAAAGAAAAATTCTGGACAAAAAATGTAAAAAAGTTAATTAAACTTTGTTTGTACACCACTAAGAATCAGGACATTTTGGGGTCAGTAAGATTTTTTAATGTTTGAAAGTCTCTTATTCTCACCAAGGCTGAATTTATTTGATCAAAAGTACAGAAAAAACTGTAATTTTGTGAAATATTGTTACAATTTCAAACAACTCTTTTCTATTTGAGTATATTTTAAAATGTTATTTATTCCTGTGATGCAAAGCTGAATTTTCAGCATCATTACTCCAGTCTTCAGTGTCACATGATCCTTCAGAAATCATGCTAATATGCTGATTTGCTAATCAAGAAACATTTCTGATTGATCAGTATTAAGAAAGACAAGACTTTGTGACAACTGATTCAAATCACACAAGAATTTAGATTTAATAGAAATAATATTTCTGTGTCCTCTGATTATTCTGTGGTTTGATTGACGCTTGATTCAGCCAATCGCTGTCCACCGTTTCACCCCATAGGCCAGTGATTCGGGCAGGCCGCCCCTGTCATCAGTGGCGACCGTGTTGGTGCGTGTGATAGAGGAGAGCGTGCACAAGCCAGTGGCTTCACCTTTACATGTACACATCGTAACGATGGAGGACGAGTTTCCAGGAGGTGTCATCGGTCAGATCCACGCCACAGACCAGGATGCATTTGATATTCTCACCTACGGACACACACACCAGCAGAGCAGCCTGTTCAAGGTATATGAGTGTGTGTTCCATTGGTTTGTGTTTCCTTTATGCACACATCACATTAATATTTTGACAGTTTTTCCTCAGTCATTCTCATGTGTTAGATTAAGTCAGTTTTTTAGTCCACTAAACCACTACAACAAATGTCATTCAATTAATTTTATCATTCAGTTATTATTATCATTTAGTTATTTATTTATTTAAATAATAATGTAATTATTATAATTAAAAATAATTAACAATTAGTTTTTTGTCTAAAAAGGAGTCATATTTTCATTGTTTTAGAGTACCAGTTAAATTTTGAACAAGACTACTCGTTCTTTACTTTAACCTTTTTTTTTTCTTTTTTACATTTTTGAATGATATTAAAGACATGAAACTATGAAAATAAAACAATCGAATTTATGGGAATTATGTAAAACCAAAAAATGTTTTTAAATCAAAACTGTCATAAACTTAGCTTAGTTTTAATTGTAATTCATACGTATGCACAATTTTTTTCTTTAATTTAAATCTTTTCAACAAAGTTTTAGATTTTTTACAGTGTGAAATATCAATTAATTTATATACATCCAAAGTTCGACCTTTACTTAAATTTTAAAATAATTTACATTTTTAGAAGGTTCATTTTACAATTAATATTAATTACAGATTTGCAAATATGCATATTTACAAATTTATGAATTAGATATTTATTATAAATGTATACAAGTATTACATTTATTTATTTATTTATTTTTATTTATTTGAATGATAATAAAGTTGTTAAAACTATGAAAATTAGGTAATTGGATTTATAGGAATTATGAAAAACCAAAAAATGTTTTCCAAACAAAACTACCATAAACTTAAGCTCCTTTGAATTATTTTTATTTTTTTTATCATAGATTTAATTGTAATTCATACTTCAAACTTTTCAACATAAACATTTATATATGTTTTTAAAATTAGAAATATTAATTAATTTACATCAAAAGTTTGGACTTTAAATTAAAATTAATTTACATTTTAGAAGGTTAATTTTACAATTAATATTAATTACAAATATGTATGTTTACAAATGTATACATTATGATAAATTTCTACAAATTTACAAATATATATATGTGTATATATATATATATATATATATATATATATATATATATATATATGTGTGTATATAATTATTTTATTATATATATATATTTAAAAAATGAATGAATTGTTACTAAAATATTTAATAAATTGCATTTTACATAGTTTAATTTATTTTACTCCATTAGACATGGTCAAAAACAGCAAAACTCAAAATTAGATTTGATGAATTTGCTTAATCTTATATGTCATATTATGTGTTTTTTTCTCTCTCAGGTGAGCCCTCGAGACGGTCGCATCATCGCTCTGAGCGGGTTGGACGCGGGCCGCTACAACCTCAACGCTACAGTAACAGACGGCCGCTTCACTGTGAATGTTCCTGTGAGTGTGCATGTAGAGCAGGCCTCAGCTGAGATGCTCCACGATGCGGTGACGATCCGTTTCGACCGCATCTCCCCTCACGACTTCGTGTCCCGCCACCTCCCTTCAGTCAGACGCGTCCTGTCCAGCGTGATGGCGACTCCGCGGGCCGACGCTCTGCACGTGCTCAGTGTGCAGCCGGTGGAGTCCACAGGGCAGCTGGACCTGCTGGTTGCAGTGGAGACTGCGGAAGGCGGCGGGTTCTACAAGGCGGCATTGGTGACGCAGAAGCTGAGCTCGGCGCGCCGCCAGCTGGACCAGGTTCTGAGGGTCTCGGCGGTGCTGGATAAGAACTGCTCGGGTCTGGACTGCAGGGAGGCTCAGTGTGAACAAACCATCACGCTGGACTCGCACAGTCTGCTCACATACAGCTCCACCAAAACCAGCTTCGTGTCGCCCAAGTTCCTCAGGAACACGCGATGTGTGTGCAGTGGTGAGTGTGAACAATTTTATTTTTTTTATTTTTTTTGAATATTAGATGTATTTTTGTCTTCATTTCTAAGTATATTTGTATGTATGTAGTATTTTTTTAGTTTTAAAGCAGTACATAAAACAAAACATACTTAGACGATACTATAAATACAAAACATGTATTTATTCATGTGAACAAATTGTTTACCCAGGATCATTTTAAACCTGTGCTTCTCAACATTTTTTATAGCAAAAGCCCCCGCTTTCCAACACAATTTAGCAGATGCTTTTATCCAAAATTACTTACCAATGAGGAACACAACATCAATGCATATAGGCTACTATATTCATGGTATTCCTGCTGTAATTATGACTTAAAAAAAAATGTAAAAATAGAATAGAATTTATATTTAATTAATAGAATTTTACTAATAGAATTTTTGTCTCTCCATCAATTACATGGTGCCATTTGACTATGTGAACCATTAGACTATTAAAGAATCAAATTTATTTATAGAGTTAATAGAATTTTCTAATAGAATTTATTAATTTATTTTAATTGAATTTTTAATAGAAACTGTATTGATATTTAATTAACCACAATTCAATTTGTAATTCTTGAAGTTTCAACAAGTATGTTATTGAGGGGGGGAAACAGACTATATTGATTTTAATTTGTTAGATTATTTTAATATATTAATAATAATTTATTCCTTTAAATACTTTTAAGTTGTCCTCAGAATCAGAAGAATCAGAAAGAGCTTTATTGCCAAGTGTGTTTACACACACAAGGAATTCATCTTGGTGTCAGGAGCTTCCAGTAACATAGTGCAAACATACATATAATTAAGGTAATAAAAACACTGATAATAAAGTTATAAATAATATTGATAATAAAAGTATAGAGAAAAAGAAAATGTCCATAGACACACTGTAAAAAGTGATAAGTTGACTTAACTTAAGGAAACTTAAAATTAAGTAAATAATAATTTTTAAAAAATAAGTTAAGTGAATTGTCAAGTTCGGGTTTCCTCAATTTTTTTAAATTAAGTCAACTTATCACTTTTTACAGTGCAGAATAGACAGAATTCCAAGAATCCTGTGGCTTTCTTGGAATTTCTTGCTGAACATTTATGTTTATATATTTATGGGATTAATAATATTGAGTCTCATTAAATAATTGTGCTTCAGCTGTGAATAAATACACAAATAAAATTAACAAATTTAATTTTAGAATTTTTTTTTTTTTTACTTTCATTTATACTGTTGATAAATGTAAATTTTGTGTGCATTGTTATGCATAATCTATCCATATAACCAAGCTTTTTAATTTTTGTTATATGAAAATAATTGTTATTAGTCATGTTGTTTCTAGCAATAATATAAATAAATAGACATTTTGGCATAATTTATTGTTCTAAGGCCATTTATTTCTCTTTCTTTCTTTCTTGCATATGTTCAATTTCAGTTGTAAGATCCTACATGTAGTATAATTTTAAATTAAATTAATTTTAAATTCATGAATTTTAAATTAAATTTAATGAATCATGATTTTTTTTCTTGTAAATGTGTAAACACAGGTGTTGCACAAAAAAATAGTAAATGAAGCCTGTTGGTTGGACAAATACTGTTATGTTAATGTGTGGAAATGTTGCCATGTACGCTCTGGTACAAAAAAGTGTCTCTCCATCAATTATTTCAATCACAAAATTTAAAAAAACACCGTTTTGGAATAAATATTCAATGAGTGAATCATGAGGTAGTTTCTAAACATCTCAGCATGACATTCAAGCACTGTGTTGATTCTCAGTGTATACAAAAGCAGTTCTAACCGAATCAAACTTTCCTGAACACAAGGTTAAAAGCCTATCTTTAAAAGATGTTAACCCAGGGTTAAGCGCAATGTGAAAAGCCCTTACATAAGCCGCCTATTAAACATACACTTACAAAACGACACTCTTGAACACAGGCCACGTCCTTGCACTCAAAAACAGCGGGAACAGAAACACATTTTTAGAGTTGTCATTTAAATTAGGAAAAATGTTTGTGGTCAGTATTATTGCATACAATTCAAGGTAACAGTACACCACTATAACAAGAGCCTGTTTGTTCTCCCTCTCTTTCTCCCAGATGGGAGTTGTTCTGCTGCGTCGGAGGTGTGTGCGGATATGAGATGTCCCGGTGACATGCAGTGTGTGGGAACGGACAGCAGCAGGGGGCCGTACGCGTGCCAGTGTCCGCCGGGCAAACTGGGAGAGTGTGCAGGTAACTTATAATCCCTGTGTGAAAGCTCTTTATGTGTGATATATATATAATGTGGCACCATCTTAAAATATGAGGCATTTCCTGTTCAGTGACTGATGTTTTGTGTGTGTATGTTGTTCAGGACACACCTCTCTGAGCTTCTCTGGTAACAGTTATATCAAGTACAGAGTGACGGATGGAGAGAGAAGCGGAGAGATGAAGTTAGCGCTCCGCATCAGAACGCTGCAGAGCAAGGGAATCATTATGTACACGCGTACAGATCCGTGCAGCATCCTGAAGGTACACGTGATAAACACACACTTACATGTTCACAGAGTTCATATACTGTTCTAATGACTTTTTAAAATGAAAAGGAAGTTAAAAAAAAAAAACATTATTGAAAGGTTAACAGGTATGAACACTACCAGTCACAAGTTTCAAGATTTTTTTAAAAATGTTTTCAAAAGAAGGCTTTTCCGCTCAACAAGGCTGCATTTACTTGATCTAATATACAGTAACAACAGCAAGAATATGAAACATTATAATTTAATAATAACTGTTTTCTGTTTGAATATATTCTAAAATGTCATTTATTTCTGTGATCAAAGCTGAATTTTCAGCATCATTACTCCAGTATTCAGTGTCACATGATCCCTCAGAAATCATTCTAATGTGCAGATCTGATGCTCAAGAAACATTTATTATTATTATCAATGCTGAAAGCAGTTGTGCTGATTAATATTTTTGTGGAAACCATGATACATTTTTTTCAGGATTCTTTGATGAATAAAAAGTTCAAAAGAACAGCATGTATTTGAAATTAAAATCTTTTACTGTCTTTTTACTGTCACTTACTGAATAAAAGTAATCGTTTCTAAAAATAAATAAATTAATTAAAATTAAATTAAATTAAAATATTTAAAAAAAAAATGTATTTACCAAAAACTTTTGAGCAGAAGTGTATTTGTTTTGCATTATTGAAAAAAATAATATTAATAAATATTATTTTGACTATTAAGCAGAAAGTGTTGGCTCTTTGACTGTCTTTTTTTAGCCTTTTTGTTAAAAAATAAAATAAAATAAATAAATAAAACATATTGAAGCTAAGTTATTGATACAGTTTTCTGGATTTGATTCATTTCCGATTCACAAACTCTGTTTGATTTGATTTGATTTATTTTAGTTATAATTTTTATGTTTACAAATTCGTATGTTTACATATTCTTACATTTAAACTTTCTGCTGTTGATGAATTGCTAATAATTAATTCCATCATAAAAATGAAAAAATGTAAAAAATGTACCATAAACATGTAAATCTGTTGATAAATTATAGAAGTATTAGCTTAAAATCTCAGGGGGGACTAAATGTTGTATCTTAACATTTTAGGTAAAAAGAGTTCGAAAGACAAAAGTTTGAGAGGCACTGGTTTAGGGAATTGCTTTTTTTTGTTGTTGTTTTCTTGCATGCCATTATTTCACAACATGATCTTTTTAACGTAGACTGCATCTGCATTTGATTGACAGATTGAAGAGGGAAAGCTGTGGTTCCAGTTGGATTGCGGCAACACTCCCAGAAGCATCGGGATCTCCGGCCGGCCGGTCAACGACGGGAACTGGCATCACGTGGTCCTGGAATTGCGAGGAAACTACAGCAGCCTCTCTCTAGACGACATGTACGTGGAGCGGCGACTGGCCACGACCAAATACCGACCTTTGGGAGCAGATTTGTCGATATATTTCGGAGCGCAGGTGTCACCTCCAGACGCCCGTAGCTTGACGGAAAGAAAGGGTCCGCGGGTCACCAACGGCTTTCAGGGCTGTTTAGACTCCGTGGTTCTGAACGACAACGAGCTCCCGCTGCAGAACAAACGCAGTCCTTATGCTGAAGTGGTAGGACTGACGGATCTAAAGCTGGGATGCGTTCTCTATCCGGACGCGTGTGCTGCTCAGCCCTGCCTCAACGGCGCCACCTGTGTCAGCCTGCCGTCTGGAGGTGAGTGTGTGTGTGTGTGTGTGTCCAAACCCTGCTTAACTCTCCAGAAATGTCTGTTTTTAGGATTGTGCCATGATTCATCTTAATGTTATAATTAATCCTCCTGGTTGCTTCAATTACTCTCCAGTTAATCTGCTTCTGTGATGTAATTACTCTGGTTAATAAGCTTTGCTCAGTTTTGGCTTAAGTCAAATCAGCTCAGCTTCTGTCTGCCGAGTGAAGCTCTAATTCACATCTGAGTCTACTGATGGAATGACCAATTATGACGATTAAATCAGCGCCTGCTTTCCACATGCTCTCTAGTACATCTCATCTCATCTTCTGTTCTCTCCTTGTGTTTTCTCTCGCATTTCTTCTCATCTTGTGTCGTGTCTTTTCATCTTTTCTTCACATCATACTGTCTCTTCTCATGCCATGTTTTCATCTGGTCTCTTCTCGTCAATTACTTTCTCCTCAAGTCTCGTCTCTTCTCGTGTCCTTTTTAGTCTCTTCTTGTCTCATCTATTCTTGTCTATTTGAAATCACATCTTGTTTCTATCCATGCTCTCTATTTTCACATCATACTGTCTCTTGCCATCTCACGTTTTCGTCTAGTTTCTTTTTCTTTGTCTCATCTATTCTTATCTCATGTCCTCTCTTCTCTTCTGTCTTTGTCTCTTCTTGTCCATCTCTCAATTCTCGTCTTGTCTCTTCTCAGCTCGTGTCTTTTCTCCTCTCATCTCTTCTGTCTTTGTCTCTTCTCGTCGATTTCTTTCTCTTCAAGTCTCGTCTCTTCTGTTTTCATCTCTATTCTATTCTCTTCTCATCTTATCTCTTTTCTACATTTCTCGTCTCTTTTATTTCTATATCTTCACATTGTCCTGTCTTTTCTCTTCTCATGGCATGTTATATTATCTTCTCATTTAGTTTGTCTCTTCTCATCTCACCTCCATTCTCCTAAACTTTTCCTCTTATATTGTTTTTGCATCTCGTCTCATGTCTTCTCATCTCATCTTTTTACTCTTTTCTTCTCCTCTCCTCACTTTGTCCCTTCTCATTCATTACTTGGTCCTCAAGTCTCTTCTAATCTCTTTTCATCTCTCTCTTCTCATCTATTCTTTTCTCATCTCGTCTCTTCCCTCTTTGTCTCTTCCCATCTATTAATGTCTCATTTAATCTCATCTCATGTTGTCTTTTTTCTTTTCCTCCCTTCTCATCTTATTCTAATCTTGCCTTTTTTCCGTTCTGTTCTGGTCTCATCTTGTGTTTTCTCATGTCTCTTTCTCTTCTCGTGGATTATTTTCTCCTCTAATCTCTTTTCTTGTCTCGTTTTTTCTCATCTTATCTTGTTTCTTCTCATCTATTATGGTTTTGTATCTATTATTTCTCTTCTCATATGTTCTCATCTCATGTCATCTTGTCTCTTCTTAACTCTTTTCTTCTTTCTTTCCCATCTTGTCTACTACTTTCTTCTTTAGTCTCATCTCTTTGCTTAACCTCTCTTTCAATGTGTTTGTCTTATCTTGTCTATTGCTCTCTCCTCTAGTCTCTTCTCAGTTATCACATCAGGTCTCTTCTCATCTATTTCTCCTTTAGCCCTCTCGTCTCATGTCATCTCATCTCGTTTTCTTCTCCTCTCATCTGTTATCAACACCTTGTCTTTTTCTTGTTTTGCCTTGTCTCTTCTCTTCTTTTACTTTGTCCTTTCTCTTTTCTTTTTTCTCCATTCTTCATCTATTTTAATCTAATCTAGTCTTGTTTCCCTTTTCCTCATCTCTTCTGCCTGACTGTAGTCGTCTCTCTCTCTCTTTCACTCGTTCACTTTCTGTGATGAATGGAGCAGTGTGTTGTGGGAGTTGCGGTGTTGCCGTACTCATCCTCTCTGTAAAGGTCGTTTGTGCAGGAGTGTGTGTGTGTTTGTTTGTTTTTGTGGGGAGACCCGATAAAACCAGCACACTGTTTACTCACTGACATTTTCCACGCGATTTCCCACCGGCGTGTGAGCGTGTGTCTGCGCGATTGTTTTGCAATTCATGAACAAACAATCCGTCTGTTGTGTCTCTGTCAGGTTACTCGTGCAGTTGCGGCGCTCTGTACACCGGAGGGCGCTGTGAGACCGAGATCAGCGTCTGTGTGCCGAACCCGTGTCAGAACGGCGGCGTGTGTAAACCCATCGGAAACGCCTTCATCTGCAGCTGCAAGA
>JAFVLL020022695.1:0-13699 GCA_021397915.2 Tor tambroides
TATCTCTATATTTTGGTGCATTGAGCTTGTCTTCTACTCTGATGAGTCCCTCAGTCCCTGCTGCTGAAAATCAGCCCCACAGCATGAGGCTGCTACCACCACACTTTACTTTTTGGATGGTACTCTGCAGGTATAGCAGTATATGCAGTATACAGGCAGTTCTTTTGACCTCAGGGCTTGGTTTTTGCTCTGATATGCATTTTCAGCTGTTAGACCTTTTATTAAGATGTGTGTGCCGTTCCATATCATACCCATTCAATTGAATTTGACACAGGTTAACTTCATTCAAAGTGTAGTAACATCTACAAGCAATGTGAACGCTCCTGAGCTAAATTTCAGCTGTCCCAGATAACGGTTTGAATACTTATGCAATGGAATCATTTATGTTTTTATGTATAATAAATTTGCAAAGATGTTAAAAACCTGTTATTTGCTTTTGTCATTATGGTGTGTGGAGTGCAACATAACAAAATGTAAGAAGTATGTATGTTTGTATGCATGTATGTGCTTATCTACCTATTGCATCATACATGGGAACATTCCAAAAGCTGATGTTTTGGTAGACTGCCTTCAATATAAGCTGTTTAAACGACAAAGTTTAGAGTTCTGAAACTTAAGATGTTTTTATAGTACAGTGACCTTTTATGTGTCGAAAGATTAAGGGAATTTTGGTTTCTCAGTTCATGACCCCTTTTATCAAAGAACAAATAAAAGAGGAAATCAGTAACTTTTTTTAGCTTTAAGGATTTATCTATATTTAATTTAGGATTTAGTGTTTGATAACTTTATCCAATTTTTGTATATTTCCTACTTGTTGAAGGGCACAGGTAAATATGATATTTATTATAATGGGTTTATGTGAAGATTATTTTAAGTTCATTTAAATTAGAAGTTGTTATTTTTAAAAGTATGTTAAAATTGACAGCTCTCAAGTATACTGTAATGCTGAATGGCTATAGTCACTGGTTAAATATTAGGAAAAAAAGAATTTTCTAGAGACCTCAGTAGTATTGGTTTCAGTGACACTCGCCTTCAGTCATAAAAAATATTTAACAAATATTAAAATATACTGTCTTTGTATTTTTCTACATTAATTTGAAAACTGAATGCGAAATTAGTGCAATTTAAAAGTATATTTAAAAACTTTAATGTCAGGTGGGATTAATCGTGATTAATTTCTGAAAAAAAGTGTAATTGTTTTATTTTTATCGATTGAGAGCACTTATAATTATTTCTTTAATATATGTATGTGTGTAGTACACACACATTATGTAAACAAACTTTTAATTTGGATGCAATTAATCATGATTAATCAATCTGGCAGCACTAATTTATTTAAAAAGGAAGCACACACAGATTAATTTTACGGTGGCCTAGAGAGCTCAACGCGCTGCAAATAGAAAACACAACACAACCAAATAAAGAAACGCACTGCAAATAGAAAAAAACAGCTGCAATTTGTCAGCACACACTACAAATACTCAACACAACCAAAGAAAGAAACGCGCTGCAAATAAAATTCATTATTTGGTTGTGTTGTGAGCATTTGCAGCACCTGCTGTCAAACTGATGAAGATGTTTTCTTGATTAGCTGGTGCTTTTTCTATTTGCATGTGTTTTCTGAAGTTGCAGCGCACTGAGCTCTCTCGGCCACCATATAATTTTTCAACGTAACATCTATAGAATTTATTGACACTGCTTCAGGCTCAGAAGGTAATTGCCCATAGCTACAGATCTTGTTGAACAGGTGTTAGATATCCAATCATATCACAGACACATTCAGACTCTCCTCACAGATGTAGAGCCTGTTTCTATGGTGACGTCTGCAGAAGTGTAGTGTGGCATACAGTGGCATCTAAATGTCCTTTTGAAAATGTTTCTGAAAATGCTTCCTTTTTTTCTTTTTACTTTGTATTTTTTCATTCATTGGAGGAAAAGAGGAGGCAGTGCCTCCATTGAACTGATTGGCCTAGTGTTCACATGTTAAATCTGCCTCTCATTTTCCTACGTTTTCTAAATTTGCAAATCAGTCTGAATGAATACATAATGGAGTTAATAAGTAAACTAAATAAATACTTAGGTATCACCACTTTGTCACATCACATTCAAACTTGAAAGGACTTGAAAACATGATCCATCCAGCACTCATACTGGTATAATCGGTGTGAAAAATTATATTGTGTTAAGTCTAGTATGTAATTCTGCTTAGATCTTTTGTACTCTGTGGAAACTAGCTATAATTACTGGTTTTAAAAAGTTTAGTATTTAAAGTGTGACGCTGATCTTGTGTTATGAAAAGACAATTTAAAATCATTTAAGGCCATTAAATCTGCATTTATACGTGAACAACAAATGGCACAACAAATCTACAGGCAAACATCCACTTTGTAATGTCATGACAATTACAGATAATTTCTAGGTCATTTCTTTTTAACCTTTACAAATAAACATACACTTAAATGCAGAAATGCTCACATTGTTCCCACTGGTGTGTTTGGCACTTCATGCATAGTCCTTTCAGTATTATGGAGTTTAAGCAGTGTCATTGAGTCTTTAGAGACACTATTCAACCCCAGGCATACATTCAGCACATTTCAAAAGCCAAAGTCAGTTGTTTTTGTTTTTTGGAAATCCCTGTGAGAATTCATTGTTCTGGATCCCAAGTGTAATGTTCATGTCTATGTTTTATGCATAAGGTGTTTGGTCTTTTGGGATGAAGGTTCCCCCCTGCGGAAATACAGTTCCTTATTGCGTAGTTCCTGAAACACTGTTGTGTCACAGATGTGAAGTGATCTGGATCCGTGTGCCTCTACTTTATGGTGAAATGATTTTCCATACATCAGTGATATGGGCTCAGATAGCAGTATTACTCACCAAATGAAACATAACCAGGAGGAATGGAACAATTTGAGGCATGATCGAACAGATAAGAGTGCTCTTTCTTTGGTATTGGTTACAAATAATGATTAAGTGTTGTTCTAGACAAGAACAAAGCCTCTTGTTAAGCTTAAATAATTAATATATATAATTCAGTAGTATGCAACAGTTTTTCAACCACCTTTTTTTTTAGGAGTTTGTATGACAGACATTAAACACAAAGGAAACACTGCTTGTGCAATATCAGTGTAATCAAAACTAGTTCTTCACCAAAGTCGAAAATGACAATTTTGACATTAAACAAACCCTTCAAATAATATCATACACAACACTTTTAACTAAGTCAAATAAAACATGAACAGGAAGAGAATTTTAACCGTTTAAGACCATAAAAGACACAAGACAAAAGGGCTGCAAATACTTGAATAATTGATTTAAGTATGTAGATTTCTTAATCCGATATTTAACATCTTGCCCAATGTGCAAATTAAGTTGATAAAATGCAAGCTTCATATTTTGTGCAGAAATTATTTCAAATACTATACAAAGGTTACAATATTATGTGCAGATTACATGTGAAAACCAGCTGACTTTTTTTTTTTTTTTTTTTTTTTTTTAAATGCAATTTAGCGGAATTTTTAGCAGCAAGAAAAAAAGTTCTATCAAACAAACAAAAAGTTTCTATCAAATAAATAGCATTTATTTGATAGAAATATTTTGTAACATTAAAAATGTCTTCAATGTCACTTTTATTCAATTTAATGAGTTCTTACTGAATAAAAGTATTTAAAAAAAAAAAAAAAAAAAACTAATCCCAAACCTTTTAACTGTAGTGTGTGTGTATACTTGTGTATATCTTAAAGGTGACAAAATGAACAGATACACATTAAATTTACAGTCTTTCTCTTCTAGGTCAACATAACTTCCATCTCTTCCAAAACTTTCTATCAGGCCAGTTTTTATAAATGTTGGGACAATTTTATAAATACTTCTAATAATTTATATCATTTAGATTGTATGGATTCGTTTGGTGAAAAACTGAATTGAACTCTGCGTTTGAGGCAGCATGGCCACATGGAACTACATGCTTATGACCTCATCTGTAGCATGAAATATAGCGCTCTCATGCTTCAGACTTCTTGCAGTGTACTTTTTTTTTATAACCACAAAGTGAGCTCACTCAAGGTTCTTCATGCACAGTGAAAAGACCTCACTAATCAGCAGTGAAATGAGTTGTTGACTCCACTTTTTTTTCTAATTGATTATCAACTGCAACTGCAAAAAAAAGAAGCAGAGAAAACAAGGCAAGGTTGACCATCGCCCACATTGTGTATGTTATGTTTGATGTCGTGACTGAAGGGCTGCTGGGCGGGCTGGGTCAGCTCAGGTTAGGTGGTGACCTCTGGGGGGTTGGTCCTCTCTGTGGCTGGAGTGCTGCAGTCGTGGTTGTGGATGCCGGTGGAGATCTGAGCGGTGCAGGCAACAGTATTACTGTGGACTCTACGGTTGAGCTGGATGACTGTGGTCTTGGAGGGCATAGAGGAGTGACTGTTCTGCATCGAACTCCTCTGACAGCAGAACAAGATGCAGAAACACCTGTAGAACTTTGGACAAAAAGCGAGAATTAGAGACACACTTTTAACATTGTCTCAAAAATGTGAAGACTTTTCAAACTGAGCGCTGCACATTTTCAACGCAAGATTTATTTTGCAGGGTATCAATGTGCAGTCACATTAGCAAAATTTCACGGGCAAAAAATAGACCATTGTCAACAGTGTAGCAATGCATATACAGTAGCACAGCTTACATAGATGTCACTTTCAAATCAAGCATTTGTCTGTTGGTCAATTCAGTGAATTTGCAAGACCAACTTTCTCACCCTTGTGTGGATTCCTATTTCCTATTGAAATACAAAATATCCAATGATTGATGGCAAATACCGTGACATTACTTTTGTATGCTGAATTTTCTTAGAAACTGGGAAAAAGTTTTGTAATTTTGTTCTATAAAGGGGGGGGGGGGGTTCATCAAAATATAATGACTTCCCTAAAAATTACAGACTGACGTCCATAGATTCCTTAACTGACAGCATAAAGGTTATTCAGTTAAATCTGAATGTTCTTGTTGGTCTTGGCTAAGCAAAATTAATTGAATGGAAATTGCACAAGCCTAATTTTCTCATCTTTTTAATCAGTTCACAGATTCTGCTTCCTAAATGGTCCTTTTGTCTGCTTGTTCTCTTATTTTCTCATTCACTGACTGCAAGTTCACAACTAAACTAAAACACAAAAACAATTCTTTTCTGTGGTAACCATTAACAGAATTGCACATCTTTTTTTCTTTTTTTTTCTTTTTTTAATCTATATTATATATTCTTTTCATTTTTCTATATTTTCTAGAAAATAAGTTGTACCATGTCAAAATTTGCATTGTTGGGAGGAAAAAAAAGTTGTATCAGTCCCATTTTATTATTATGTCTAGAAATAATGTACTAAAAAAATAAAATGAAACCCTTACATAAACTATAAATGTTTTTTTTTTTTTTTTTTTCTAGGTCTCAACACTCTACTACAACAACTTAATATTTAACAGCTTTCAGAACTGAACAGGAATGAAAAATATCAGTAGCCTAAGCCAAAAAAATCAATAGTAAAATCCATTATAATCACTTATAATAAACGGGAGGCCTAAACTAATGTATTTAAAGCGACACTGAAACTACCAGCATGTGGGAAATAGACGCTAATCTAAATGTGCTTGAATTTAATTGCATTAATTTGCTTAGCACATTTCAGATGATAAATACGCAATTTATATTCTGGAAAATATGGTGTATATATTAGTATTTTAAATAATTCTGTAATATATTTAATGTCATATTTAAATTGTATACTTTTTCATATTTTAATACATGCATTTAAAAACATAAATGAAATCATTTTAAACAATTCCAGCCTAATTAAATTTATTGATTTTATTTTATTTTTTCCTTCTGAATACGAACCACTTTTTCCCTCCTTTTTTTTTTTCTCTCTCTTTTTCTCTTGACCCTAATCTGATGTACTCTTCTGTCATTGTGTGTGGGCTGCTTTGTTAATGTCTACTTTTGTGTCTTTCAGGCATCCTGCTGATGATGTCCTTATGTGAAGAGGTTCACGTGTACGAATACATTCCTTCACTGAGACAGACGGACCTGTGCCACTACCACGAGCGTTATTACGACGCCGCTTGCACTCTGGGTGCGTACCATCCCCTGCTCTACGAGAAGATGCTCATCCAGCGCATGAACGTCGGCTCTGAGGACGACCTCAAACGGAAAGGCAAGGTCACACTCCCCGGATTCAAGAATGTCCACTGTGAGCCCTGAACAGAAAGATGCAATAACGGCCTTTGTAAAGCAGAAGAGATCTGCAGACTGACACAGGACTGCACCGAGACTGTTGAGAACGAACCTGGTTAGATATGGGACAAAACCTTCTGCTGTAGTTCACTCAAAAATGCATTTCCTGAGCCTAAGCTTAAATTAAGATGGTCAGCAATAGATATGTCATGAGAAAAGCCTTTTAGATCTGTGGATGTTCATGGTGTTAAAAGCCATCAAGAACAGTGTTTGTTTTTTTATTTCATTATATTATTTTTAATGGAACTCTGTTTTTCACAGGGTTGAAAGTATTAGCAGTCATAAACACTGAAAGCTACACTGTTGGAGGGAAAAAAGCATTCACACTAATACATTTTAGCACAAAGGCTAGATTTCCTCTCTTGACTAAAAATGAGCTTTATTAATCTGTCTACAGATTTGTTTTCCTCATACTGACAGATTTTAAAGCTTCTCGCCATAATGTTATGATTGTTTTTTGTAAATTAGGTGTCGTTTTCTGCTGTAATATACATTGTGCCACATTCACAAGCCTCTTTGACAATATTTTGCTCTTCCAGAACGTCTTGCTAAACTGGCAAATGAATCAGAAAGTTTTTTTGTTTCTTACTCTGTGTAAATGTTCCTTCAAAAGCAGAGTACTTTAATGTACCTGTTATTAAAATCAGCATAAAGGAGCTTTTGAATGTGACCACATTCTCTTCTAGTGGTTTTATACTTTGAAAAAAACAGTCAAGGCAGGTGGTTTACAGAAAATAATTATTATTGTTTAATAAGGATTTGATTGCTTGTACTATGGACTCATTGCAGCACTGTAAATCTTATTTGGGACTTTAAGGCTGCTGGCAATATAACAAGTACAGTGGTGATATTCATTGTTAAATATAAACTTAGGTTTTTAATGTCTTGTAGCCCCTAAAATCAAGAGGTTTTCTTGACTACAGCTGGAGTCGTCTTTAAAAGCGAATGAATTACTAGTGCGTTGTCTGCTCTTAAATGTACAGTTGTTCATTTAATGCGATTCACTTTATGGACTTTTCTACAGGAGGGAAAACTTGAAGGTTTGTTATTTACTCATGTGCATTGTTTCAATGTGTGCCATTTTAATTAAGACAGAACATTTTTGCAGACTGGTTTTTCTGGAGATTTGATGAGGAGAGCTAATGTCTGTTTTAATCGCTGTTGTATATTGTAGAAGTAAAACTAGTAATTGATGATTTCACTCAGGAGCTCACGATACTCTGAAGCTGCGGCTCTCACCAGGGTGAAAGATTTCATTTTCCTTCTAGTCCTATGATAGATAGACTGAGATGTGTAAAGCTAACATTTGACCTTTACTCTGTCCTCTTTCCCCATGTTGGGGGACTGTAGATGTAGAGAAACTGAAGCGTAACTTTTTTCTTTTATTTATTTTTTTAACGTGGAATACAAAATTAGGTTTGGATGTAAAAAAAAAAAAAAAAAAAAATCATGACAGGTTCAGAGCAGCTGAACCTGCAGTGTGTCGTCTTCTCAATATGACTCCGTGTTGGGCTGGCCGTGGTTGTCGGGCATGTGTGACCAGTGGTGGTCCATCGCACTGCCTCCAGTCTGTGACAGTCGGATAATTAAATAGTTCTTTTTTTTTTTTCTTTTTTTTTTTTTTGCCTTTTTCAACATTTTTTTTTTTTTTTTATTGACAGGGTAATGGAAAGGAAATGACTGAAGGGGGGAGCATACTAGCTACCGTTCAAACATTTGGGGTCATTATATTTGCAGTTATTTGTTCAAAAACACACAAAATTAATAATGTGAAATTCCGATTTAAAATAACTGCTTTCTAGTTGAATATGTTCTAAAATATAATTTATTCCTGCATTCGCAAAGCTGAATTTTCAGCGTCATTACTCCAGTCTTCAGTGTCACAATCTAATGTGCTGATTTGGTGCTCAAACAAACATTTCTTATCAATATTGAAAACAGTTGTACTGTTTAATATTTTTGTGGAAACCATGATACTTTTTCCAGGATTCTTTGAATAGAATGTTCAAAAGAACAGCATTTATGTCCATTTATGTGAAATGGACATCACTTTTGTGACATTATTCATGTTTTTATGGTCACTTTTGATCAATTTAATGTGTCCTTGCTGATTTAAAAGTATCAATACATATTTAAAAAAAAAAAAAAAAGAAAGAAAAAAAAAAAAACAGATCAGACCCCAAAATTTTGAACAGTAATGTACACTGACATCAGGCCACGGCTGTGCCTGACAGTTGTTTATCAATGTGTCCGAAAGGTCATGTGACCTATGGAAAGACTAAAACTCTGCCTTCTACTTTCTCTATAGTCTTTTCTTTCTCTACGATCAGAGGCAGAATCGTGTGTCCTTCCTCTGTGAATGTCTTTTCCTAAACCTTTAACAAGAGGTGTTTTAGCGGCATAAGCCCCATCCCTGTTTCTCACTGACAAGAAACAAGGTGACTGGAGATACAGCCGTTTTAAGAGTATTATTTGAAGTGTTTACTGTAAATTGTTTTGGTTTTTTAATGTCATGGGGTAATATGACTACTTTTGGGGAGTGGGTGGGGGATGTACATTACGGTGCACAGAGCATGTGAAAGTTCATGGTAAATACCTTTGCAGTTCTAGAAACGGTAGGATGTAGCCTGTAATGGGAAATGTGAGCTGGGTCTCTAGGTTTAGGTCTGTTTTGAGCATACAGTCTTCGTTAAAGAAAAGAGGAAATGCAGGTGATTTCACTGGCAAACTTCAGTGCTGTGTCGTAGATATGCACAGTACAATTCAGAAGACTGTGCCAAATGTGCTGTTTTCGTGTGTGTGAGAGAGAGGGAGCGGAAATGTTTGAGTGGTACTACATTTGTGGTGCTGTGTATCTGTGCCAACCTTCCTTTCTGCATTTTTAAAATGGACTTTTCTTTCCCTTCTATACTTTTCCTTATCTCCTAATACACCTTCCCTTTTCATACATTTCCTTTAAATTTCCATATTTTATTTGTTATTCTGCACCACAGCCTTTTTGTTATCTGTGAATAAGTCTTGATCTTTAGACTGTAAATATCTGCAATTGTCTATTACAGGCCAGTTCACTTTCAAAAGCCATGGGATGTTTTCTAATGTTTATTTCTCCATGTGTTAATACACATTTGTCATTGAATTCCTTTTTAAACCACTAAATGTTTGTGTATTCTTTTGACCATTGTTTCGATAATAAAACCTTGACCTATACTTGACCCAGTTACATATTGTGTGTTCTACCTGTCAATTTCTTGTCTCTTTTGGTTGTTCTTGTTAAAACATCAAAATTTGACAGAAAAAAAAATGTATTCATAAAATAGTAGAGCTTTTCCAAATATATGAGCAATATCACACGATTAGACATGAGATCTGGCTATATATCAGCACGGCTGTGATTTGGCATCTACGAGTGTGATAGTGTTTATACAACGGTTTGTCGGCACGAGTATGTAAATGCATAAGAAACGACAATGGATGAAAACCATCTTTTGTGCAGAACTACTTCCTTCCACCACGGATTCAAATCTCTGTTTAACAGTTTAAAGGGAAAGTTCACCAGAAAATGAAAATTCTGTCACTACGTGTGCTTTCCTCTGCACATAAGCAAGGCGCAGTGCATGTGTGTTCTGCGTCAGCAGCAACACATGCATGCATCGTGGTACTCTCCATAATGGCACTAGGGTGACATGGAGGAGAAAAATTGTTGAATAAAGTCATTATTTTTGTTTTCTTGGCACACACAAAGTATTCTCGTAGCTTCGTAACATTACAGTTGAACCACTGATATCACATCGATCATTTTAACAATGTCCTTATTACTGCGTTTCTGTGCCTTGATCATGGTAAGACCCTTGCTGTCTATGGAGGGTCAGAAAGCTCTCGGATTTCATCAAAAATAACTTAATTTTTATTCCGAAGATGAACAAAGGTCTTATGGGTTTGGAAAGACATGAGGATGAGTAATTAATGACAGAATTTTCATTTTTGGGTGAACTATCCCTGTTAATAAAGATAACATCTATTTGGAAATTTGCTTCGACCTTTTCGGAGATGTGTGTCTGCGGCCGTTCAGCACTTATGAACCCGCTGAAAGCAGCCATACCTCGGCCAGATCTTCTGGAATTTACCACTGGCTCTGATGTCTCTATAGTGATTAAACATGAGGTATAATTTGTTTTGAGAATCTAATGGGCAATCTTTGGTCTCATTAATCTATTATTTGTTACAGAGCAAATAATTTTAGCCGAGGACAAAATCTCATCACGTTACATTTTATGTAACTTCAATGCAGTGTATCAGAGCGCTGCCTTTGAACTTTTGACTATTTTATGAGTCAGCAGTAAAGACTTTTATATTGAAAGAGACTAAAACAAGGTAGCTATTTACTTTCGACAACGGCTTGTACGCAGCCAACAACAAATGCACTGAGCAGCGCTGTCAGTGGAAATCACCCTTAACAGATGAAATTTTAAAGAGCAGATCACTTTCATCAGTGGACATTCAAACTAAATGTTTTATTGTGAACACGAGTTTGAGCTGAATAGTGCTGTATCAGATGCAGGTAATCACACTCGCTCAGTCAATCTCTCTCTCATAATACTCTACTCCACTCTCATAATACTCTACTACACAGCTTTATATACAGCTTTTAATACAGTAATACAATAAGCTTTTAATGAAGCAACTCAGAGTTCCTTCATTACTAGTTCTAAAGTGCCGTTTTCGAATTAGTAAGGGAGGCTTGGGCTCCGCTTCAGATTTGAATCCAAGTAGTTCTGAACAAAAGAGGGCTTTTAAAGACTGTTTATTCAACTTGCATATGTTTCTTTTCCCAGTGCGTAAATGATTACAGGTGAGTTCTCATATATTTTGCCTTTGTAATTAATATTATTGTTCTGAATGTCGATATTTGCCAGTACATTGAACACACTTTAAACTGCGTCACAAAGCGAAACTGAAACATTTCATATTGGACTTTGAGCTTGAAATAAGTGTATTTCTATTAAAATACAAATTATTATGTTCACTTAGCTACTAGTTACTTATTACCCGGTTTGTTCAATATTGTTTGAAAATGTCAAATCTGATGAGGTTGCATGTTTCCTACTTGTAATATTGAACATATGTAACAATCATGCAGTCTGCTTGTCATTGTTTACTTAATTGTTTACTAATCAGCACGCAAAGTATATTAATAACTGAATGTCTATGTCATTTACTGATATATTTACAACTGTTTTCTTTGTATATCTTCTGTTTATTATAGACCATACACATGTGTGAAGTAACATATAAGCTCCTTCGATTAAACAACTTGGATTCCCTCTCCTGTTTCTCTTATCGGAAACACACACCTCCATCATGGCTGCACTACACCTGAACTCAGTGAGCATCTCATATGCTAGTATACCAGTCCTCGATTCTGATTGGTCAGTAGCTGTCTTTTATTCACGATAGAGCACAGCCAAAGCCACTGGAAGGCAAGCCTGCAACCTTTAGCCAAAAAAGCGTAATATGGCTAAAGGTATCACTGCAGTGCAGGGAAGGAGACCAGATGCCATTTTTTTTTTTTTTTTTGGATGTCAATGGAGGAGAGGCTTCACTATGCTGAATAAACATCATTTTTCAAGAAATAGCTTATCATTTATTGAGGTGACAGCCTATTGGCTAATCTTCAACATGTAAATAGTACAAGTTTTAGACTGAACTATTTTTAGAATTTACACTGAAAAATTGTTTTATAGGAGAAGTCACAGACTTTTTGGGACAGGTGGGATTCAGCTTACAGCACTTCTCATTCATTCCTATGGTATCCGTAAACAGCAACTGAGTGTCGCACAACTAAAATTATTTAAAATTTGAATTTAAAATTTCATTTTAATTCAAAATTAAAATTAAATTGAAAATTAATGACGTCAAAGCTATAATGTGATTGGTTGTCAAGGCACGCATGATCCAAGTTTACCATTGCGCTGTCTCCAATAGTGAGTAATACCCTCTCATCTCCCAATAGTAACCATTGGGTGAAGCGGTCATAGCTGTGCCAGAGACTGTGTATCACTGCGCAACACCCTTAGCAACATAAACAATAAATAATATAGTGTCAAAACTGTTCCATATTTTATGTATTTAAGCAAAATTAACTGTTTGTTTTTTATTTAATGAACTATGAGTGACCCCTGCTGACATTGTGTTGCATCATTCATCTTTAATTTTGAGACGATGCCCTTCCCCCGTCACAGAAACTCTTCTCCTGCAGGAGAAACATTGACTGTACGCAAGTCTGTCTGGAAGCCCACAGTTTCCGAAGTGAGGAGGGAATATTACTGTATTTATTAGTTTTCTGTTTCAGGTATGATCCTATATGTCCATCAGTTTACACTGTAATGACGTTTGCAAACTCACGCTATGAACTAACACAGCGGTTCCAAATTCCAGTCTTCAAACGTCGTATGTGATAAGAGTATACGAAATATGCAGAGCGGGGAGGCGCGAGGACTGGAATTGGGAACCGCTGAACTAAAAGACCAAAAACAGACGTTTTTGCATGCTGAGAGATAAGCAGATGTATGTGTGTGAGAAAATATCATATGGTGTTGAAAAAGTAAATGACACAGCGGATGAAAAGTTATTATTCTCTGTTTTTATTTGAGCTCCATAGGATGAGGCATGTTACATCGGAATACTGTTGTGTTGTGCTGCGCTACGCCACGCCGCAACAGCTAAATATGGAAGGCTGAATTATTAAACATGTCTTTACTCGTAACATGTAGGCCTACAGACGATAATGACAAGTCATTATGTTGAAATTTACGTCACTATTATATGTTTAATCAATTTTTGGCAAATTTGGATGTTTTCGGCCTTGCCATTGGCCAAAACATTAACGTTTGTACACGAAATAACGCATACAGACGCAATATCGTGTACAGGCGTTATATTGTCTGTACACGTTACGTGTAAAGACATATTTAATAAAATGGCCTTCCATAGCTAAAGTCTCTCTGTACCAGATGCGACAAAGCGACCATTAAAAATCATTTGAAGGTTGTGTTAGTACGTCATAAATAGAACGAGGCATCAGTTTTCTGTCAGGGATTTGTCGTGTCGCTTCGTGCCATGCCACATTCTGGGGTAGACAGCATCAGTGATTATAATGAGTTCTATTGTATTTTGTCGCACCTCGCCGCTCACATCTGATGTAGACATGGTGTTAGGGTGATAACTGCAATAACCATTTCACCGTTTGTATCACTCCGTTTGTGGTATTTCTCACACCAGATATCATGCGGATGCCAAATCCACTATAATTTTACTATATATATATATATATATATATATATATATATTTATATTTAATTATATATATATATATATATGTATATATATATAGGTGCATCTCAAAAAATTAGAATATCGTGAAAA
>JAFVLL020022696.1:0-38670 GCA_021397915.2 Tor tambroides
ATAAATATACACAGTATACACACATATATTATGTAAACAAAAACTTTTATTTGGGATGCGATTAATCGCGATTAATTTTTTGACAGCACTATATACTACATATTATTTTGCTTTAGATCTAGTTATAAGTTCAGTATCTGTTTAATATAAGGGTCAATGACAAAAAAGGATGTCAGTTCTTAGAAATGTATTTTTCAAGGTCATAAATATTTTACAAAAATCATGCATTTTTGAGTCAGTAAAATGGTTTCTTGCATGTTTACACTATTCAGACTTTGATTTAGCAGAGAAGTATTAAAATCATAATACAATCGTTTCACTGCTTATTTTTAAAGAAAAAATTTCAGATCTAATTATTTCAAAGATTATATAAGAATTTCAGGCTCTAAATGCCTTCATAAAAGTCAAAAAAGAAAGAAAAATAGAAGCCACAGTTCTATGGAGCAAATATTTCCCCTAAACAAAAGAATAAAGTCAATCTCACCAGAACAGGAGGGTTAATTCTAAAGCATCTGTTACTTTAATTACATCATTCATGGAATTCATACATTTGTTCAAAGCCTAAAAGTAATTCGCTAGTATTCTGCTATTTAAATCCATAAACTTAAACATATACAGACCAGTTGATCTGAGAGATAAAGTCTATATTGCACCCCTACTAAGAATGAATATGAATACAGAATAATTTCACAATACTGGACTTCATTAGAAAAAGATAAAAGGAAAATCTTCATTTTTGTTTAGCTCTCTTTGGTAATGATGCCGCCACTCCCCCTTCTTCTTCAGGTGGAGATGTGACACCTGATTTTCTGGTTTATGTTGCATTTAATATGTGACCACCTGAATAGAAATCCCTATTTGTCAAAAGAGGTGTGGCCAGAAGATCAGGCTCCCCCTCTCCTGAGGGACCCTGACCATTCTTGTCTGAAACTGTCTGAACCACTGCATAAGGATTCAGCTTTGAATCAGTCCAGTCAATGCTGAGGGACAGATTGGGGGCTCCTATAGTTCCTATAGTCTCAAAGTTTGATGGCGACTTATGGGAGTCAATGCCAAAAAGCAGGGCCTCAGCCTGGCTCCAGAAGGATACAGAAACCATTTATCTCCAAATGAAGGGGTTTGTCTAGTGTGAGCATTTCAGGTTGCATAATAAAAAAAGTCTCTGCAGGCTTGTTTCCACCATTCAGAGTTGGTGGTTTCACCTACAGCAGCAACTCCATTTGTGTCATCTGAATAAAAAAATAATAAGAAAGGTACTTATATGTTTGTATTATCATGTGAAATTTCACTCAGAAAGTATTTTAAAAGTAGAACAGGGTCATCCGAAGTGCTTACGCTTTCTCAGATAGCTTGAATTGTTACTGAACCCTCAGTCGTTGTCCCAACCCCACCATTTATTTGAGTTGGTAGGCTTGAACCTGCAGAAAGCACAGATATATAGTCATACATAAGACCTTCCTGTATATTTCTTATGTGTGGTGAAATCTGAAGCAATTTCACTGGGAAATTTACTCTTGTGGTTTGAATTCCTTGCAATTATCTTTTTTTTTTTTTGTTCTGGAGAGACATACCGTGAGTGAGAGTGTGACTTCTCCAGGGTCTGTATGCAACGCCACCCTCCACAGCCTCTAAACCTTCAAAGACAAGATTAAAGTGCATCTGATGAGTGGGTTCATAGCATTACTAAGGGATAAACAGCTATTCAGATTAAAAAGAAATTCATTGTCATTGACAACTTAGTTTACCGATTTCATCATCTGTGATGTCATTAGCATCAGGGTTTTGTCTGGCACCTCTGGAATCATCCATTCTTGCCTGTTCAATTAAGAATCACAATTGAGCACAAGATATACATCACATATATGATAGATTTACAGAAACATTGCAATATACTAAGTATAAAACTGTGTGTGTGTGTGTGTATGTATATATATAAAATTATTTTTTAAAATAATTTTTTTGATTAAAACTATTTAGCAGTGATGCATTAAACTAATCAGAAGTGACAGTAAAGCCATTTATAATGTCACAAAAATAAAATAAATGCTGTTCATGGAACTTTCTATTCAAAGACTCCTTGAAAAAGTATCACAGTTTCCACAAAAATATTAAAACACCAAAAAGTGTTTGGAAAACTGACAATAATAAAATTCATTATTAATAACTGAGCACCAAATCCACATATTAGAATGATTTCTGGAAGATCATGTGACTGAGATCTGAAATAATGGCTGCTGAAAATTCAGCTTTAAATTAATAAATTTAATACATTTTTTAATGTAAATAATAAAGGAATACATTAATGTTAAAATATATTCAAATAGAAAAAATATTTTTTATATTTTGTAATAATATTTGACAATATTACTGCTTTTATTTTGATCAAATAAATGCAGTCTTGGCAAACATAAGGGACTTATTTCAAAAACCTTTAGCTGCCAGTGTGTGTGTTTGTGGAAAAAAAAAAAAAAGTGTGTATATATATATATATATATATATATATATATATATATATACACACATACATACACACACACACATATACAGTGCACAGCATAAATGAGTACACCCCCTCTGAATAAATATAAAAGATGTATTTTCTTAATGATCACTAATAATGATCACATATACTTAATAAAAACAACAAAATATATGCCAATATTTTCTGTAAGATGAGTAAATTAGCCAATTTTGTTTAAATGAAGGATTGCAGAAATGAGTACACCCTAGTTTTAATTCAGCAAATGTATAATATTCTAGTACTTAGTATGTCCTCCAGAACTTTAAGTATACTGCTCTGACCCTTCTTGGCACTGAGTGTACAAGTTCATGACAAATTTTCACATCTGTCCTGTTTAACTCCTGGAGGACGACCTCCTTAAATGCTCTGGTCTTTAATGGGGAGTTTTGCTCAGCTCGTCTCTACAGAATCCCCCACAGCTGCTCAAGAGCGTTAAGATTGAGTGAAATACATGTCCACTGAAGGATTTTCACCTTGGGAGAATGAATATCTTCATTGTCATACTGAAAAAAATGCAGGGAATGAGGGGAGGGTAGCATCTTCTGTTTCAAGTTTTTGCTGCCAGCATTAAGTCTGAGTATGATTCAGTGGGCTATAAAACACTTTTAATTGTCAGGAAATTACTTGTCTTTAAAAATTTTGGTTCAATATATTTACCTGTTGATCAAAAATAGCCTTAAACCTATACACATTTTTTTTATTTAGTAACTTTCAGGGCAGTGTACTTTTGCAACACAACATTTTATCACTTTTGACAAGAAAATCCTATTTTGCTGAATAATTTTGACATTCTTCTTTGGTAATTGATCAACCAGGATTGTTGGAACATTATATTTCCAAAGAACCCTAACATGTCGTCTAATTAAAGAGTAATTGCTGAATTTGTTAAGTTTTAGAGGGGTGTACTCATTTATGCTGTGCACTGTATATACACACACACACACACACATACATACATACATATATATATATATTCATATTCCCATTTAGGTTTCACAAAGTATGACACTCACCACGCTCACAAGTGTGGATGCTTTCTGCTGCTCGGGTGCACTGCTCTTGTCTAACTCAAATGAACGTCTGCAAAGTAATAAATCAAAATGATTTGTGTGATTTGATGAAGTGTGTGGTCATGCTTCTGGTGATTTTTTTGCACTGAATGAGTTTAGCCTTTGTTTAAACACACAAGTAACAAACCTAATTTATGCCACTAAACAAGAATTATTACCAGTGCAATAAAGTTTAAAGCCTGAAGTTTATCCCACATGCACTGGAGTTCTTGACTGGCCTCTGGTGGCCGACATTCAAACTGCAGCTAATTTTATTGCTTACATGAACTCAGTGCAAAAAAAAAAAAAAAAAAAGCCTGCATTTCTTCTTCACATTTATCACGGACTGGAGTTCTTGGCTGGCCTCTAGTGGTTGAGATTAATACTGCAACTAATCAATTAATACTGGCGAATCGATCACTAATTTTTTCTTTTTATTACAATAAGATTTTTATTTCTTTTTAGCTATTTATCTTAATGAGTTTAAACTATGTGAATGAGACTGAAATGCTAACTGGTATTTGACCTACTGGCTTACAGTCTGCATAGAATTCATAAATTACAATCTCACAATATACTGCTTATTTGCTTGGTCTCTCTTTCATGTAGTCGTATGATAAGCATGAACTAGTATGAGTAAGATGCTGCTCTCTCTGTTTTGTGACAGAGCCACATTCCTGCATCATTCCTTACAAATTTCCATAGTAGTAAAACTTGACTGTGATGTCTAGGTATGTAGCTTACAGCAATAAAGTGGGTGACTTGCTGCTATATACCTATAGGACATGTATTGTTGCCTGCTTCAGTTGACTTCATCTTTTGAGGCATGTTTTTTTTTTTTTTTAACTAAAATCCACCAAAACCTCTTAAAGGTCACTCAGAAACCACTCACTTTTTACAGCTTGCACAGAGAATAAGGAGTGCGATGCTAACGATGAAGAGGACGACTATGGACAGAAATGCAGCCTCTGGTTGCTCTGTGACCGCCCAGCTTACTAGATCTGTGCTGACTGGTGCCATGATTGTGGTACCTACAAGACAACAGATCAAATGATGAATGCATTATGTACATACACAGAAAAAAAATGGTGTAAAAACAATTTTCACTCAGAACTTGACAGTAAATTTCATAAAGAATTGCAAAGATGTGGCAAGTAACTCTAAATTAAACGTGACATTCTGAAGGAGAAATAGAATTACTCCAAATGATCTGTTTTATTTACAATTGTGAATAGGTATTTTTATAATTCTACATGATCATTTACAGTACTTGATCATTTGGGTTCTCTTTTCAATGTTATGGTGGCAATTATTAAAGTGTATAATTATAGTTTTTAAATCGCACCTGATTCCTAGTGCTTTACACATAAAAAAAGCCAGCTAGTTAAAAACACATCACAAAAGTTAGTCACATACTTAGCATGAAAGTCAAAAGCTCCCTTTTATATTGACTGTTTTGCCTGTCTCATGAAGCACATTGGTTACCACAGAGAGATGTTTTCATATAATGTTTCCACTGGTATTACCAGAAGTCGGTTTTCATGTTGGCAAGTGCTGCAATGAAGCAATTTTAAAGCAACAGAACACACCAAATGGGGAAAAAAGCTGTACTCGAGAAGGCACAGTTCGCTCTTGATAAACCAGATGAGGCCTCTTGTTCTTCTCTTAAAGGGCTCTTAAACATGAAACACCAGTGCAGGGATCATTCACCCAAAAATGAAAACTCTGTCATCATTGACCCTCCAAAGTAGAGTACTGAAGTCTTCAAGCTCACAAATATACCACAAAAATATCATCAAACTGATCTATCTGAGTCTTCTCAGGCTATAAGGTGGCTCTGCATGACAAACAGACCAAGTATCTATGACTGATTTGTGAATGAATCATTCGAGTCAGACCTTATGAATGAATTGGTTGGTCCAGTTGAGCAAAAACAGTCTGAAACTGGATCTCACTGAGCTGGTTCTTGAGTTGACTAAATTACCGGTTCGCAGTGGTTAACAGCTCCCTAGGGAGGAATATTTTTATTGAAAAACATTTACATTTCAGTCTGTTTCTCATTCAAATCTATCGGCTTCAGAAGACTTGGAATATAACGCAAGAGTGGTATGGACTATTTTTATGATATCATTATGATGTTTTTATTTCGTTTTTGAAGCAAAAAAAAAAAAAAAAAATCCGTACTCATGTAATTAGTGTTGCCTGGAATAACCAGAACCAAAATGTTTTGTTCCACAGAAGACTGTAAATGATACCGGTTTGGTACAACATGATGGTCAGTACTATAATTTAATTTTTGGGTGAACTATTATATAGAATATAGAAGGCACATTCTATGGATTTAATATTCCTTGTTTACTATTTGTATAAATTTTAGCTGGGATTGTTTGTGTCATTTTACCATGACAACAAATCAAACCAGTTTAACCACTTTTAATGAAATGGTAAACCATCTTTCTTGGTGGTTATTCAGTTGTCTTTAACATATAACTATAATTCCAACAGTACTACAGGCACGGTAGGTAAACCTCACCCCAAAACCAAAATGACACATGGAACAGGTTCCAGAACAAAACTTAGAGATCCACCTGCTCTTAGTCATTTATGAAGAGTAAGAAACGCACCTCTCCCAGTTTCACTGTTCGATTATTACGCTCACTGAACAGTAAGAATGTAAGACCGAAGAAACTTTCTTAAAGAGACAGAAATAAAATAATTAACTATATAACTATTTAAAAAACAAATCTCCAAATGAAGTGGTATGAACAAGTCAGGACTCACTTTCATACAAAATGACAGGTGCAAAGTATGAGCAAAAATACAGTGGAAAAAGATAAAGTACCTGTGCAGATAATAATTCAGTGACCTCCTTCTGTCAGTGAACTCTTGTTTGAAGCCTTCAGATGCAGTCCCTGGGCAGTCTCTCCTCTGCACTTGTATCCTACATATCGGTGCAGACAACAGACATCTGTCAGCCAGCTCCTGTCAGAGTAACACTGACTCTACCTTTCTGACAGGAAGGGGAAAAAAAAGCTTTGACAAGCCCCATTTCCTCATTCTTTCATTCGACTTCACATCAGACAGACTGCCAGTCACTCCTCGACTCCTCGTGTAGATTCCTCCCTCTCACACCCATTTTCTGATGTACTTGCTGATATCCAAGTTACAATAGAAGATCAAATCACAAAGGTTACTTTGTGAAATTACTGTAATCATCTGTAGGGACTTACCATTCCAAATAGCAACTCCTCGTTCAGACGTCCCGAGAATCTGACAAACCTGGAAGTGACACCACCCTAAGGGCTCACCTGACCTGCTTATAACCTGCTAACTAGTCTATTTGTAGGTTCGTTTTTAGTGTAACTAACAGGAAATTTGCATTTACACAAATTAAAGACCTGTACTTTGAACCCTGGGAACATTTTTAAAGACTTTTCTTGACTTTTACGCTTGTTTCCAGACAAATCTAATTCGCATATGATAGATGAGACTGAGGCTAGCTGTCAAAATGGCTCTCTCTCAGTAATCCAAAGGGTTAAAAAAAAAAAAAAAAAAAAAAAAAAAGTCAAATAAGTTTAAAAAAAATTATTTTTTGAATCCCATTCTTTAAACTAAATTCCAACTGTAACTCAACTGTATAATATAAAATTACATTTATTTATTTGTAAAACAAGTACAACATTTTAAATGTAATAATTACAGACTTTTCAATGACACACACACACACACACACACACACATACAAACATACATACATAATTATATATATATATAGGCATTTGATTTTATATACAGTGATGTTATTGTTCACTGAAACTATTTAAAATTAGTTTTTGGTAACTGATAAAGCTTAAACAAAATATAAATATTAGATAAAATATAGACAAATGAAATATTGCTTAAAAATAAACACACATATATATATATATATATATATATATATATATATATATATATATATATATATATATGGGTCAAAGACGAAAAAGGGTTTAAGCATAAAAACAATAAGTGTAATACTGCTTTAATTGTTGTTGTTCCCCCCCCCAAAAATTAAAAAGTTTTCTGTTTAATTCAATTTTGTTTGTCTGAGTACAAAATAAATATCATACATTTTTTCCTGATTTACAGAAGACACTCACTAAAATGTCATTCAGTGTAACAGTCTTGTCAGGCATAATAAGTCAAAATAAGCATGTTGTTTGATTTTTTTACATAAATATTGTGTTACACTGAATGACAATGTAACATTATTTCAACCAAATTTTGACATTTTATTCTCCAAAAACATATTTAAAACCTTAAAAGTAGACACTTTACTTACATTTAATGTGTTTTCTATGGACATAAAATCATTTTTGAAAATTTATTTTGATGCGGACATCTTTACGTCTTTGACGCAATATATATATATATATATATAAGGGCTGTCAGTTTAACACATTAATTTAATTAATTAGTTAAATTATTATTATATATTTACTAATAAAAATGACAAAAAATAACTAAAAACTACAAATATACCTACAATTATATATTAAAATTTTATAAAAGTATGAATACATACTATAGTATATCAATAAGACTAAAATAAAACTAAAATAACATTCTTGATATATATCTTCTACCAACATTTCTGCTGAATAGTTCCCATTGTGACAACATGCCCCCCCCCATAACCAATCAATTTGTGTTCAATGAACTGTATTTTTTTTTTTCAATATGCAAAAACGGAAGTAATTTTCTATAGCCTTTTTCTTGCTAAACAAAGCTGTTTGTACAGAAATTGAATTTACATGGGCTAAAAAGTGTGGAAAAGACTGAAAACATACTTTAGCCTCTGTCTCCTCTATATGCATGAGTGGTGTGGCTTAGTGGTTTACAGATTACAGCTTGTAGGTTCAAAACTGAGTGCTGAAAGGGTGATTTATGAGTTCACTCAACCAATCCGTCCAGGGTGATTGTCCCTAAACATGTACAGCAAGTTGATTTAGATAGAAAATATTCACTAAAAGAAGACAAATGCAATGTAATACTTGTAAGCTACGACATAAAAAGCCACCAATATGGATCCACAGTTGTTACCGATAGCAAAGGCATAACGTCATCTCTCTGTCTAAGAGCAGATCCTCAAGCCAACCAGAAGAAAAGCATTATAGGATGTGAAAAACCAAGATACGAGACTAGACCCTTTAATCTGATCTGCGATTGTCTGTATGTTTTATGTTGCATGTCACTAATCGATATGAAGTATGACAGCGGGTTTTCTCTGCTGCTATTTCTGGACACAGGCATGCAGTGTCATGCCTCCCACAATTTTGCATATCACCCAGGCAACCACTTAGAAAAAAGCGCTTGCATCCAACTCTGTCTCTTTTGTTGTACTGTGAATATTTCATCCTTGCTGCAGCTGCTCGCATGCCGTCAATGTGACTGGCCAATGCAATGCAAAGGGCTCTATGGAGTTTTAAAGGGAAACACACCTCTAATAACCACCCCAGCTTCCAGCTGGGTGGGTTTCTTTTGTGAGAGCATGGCACATGTGTACTCTGTACTTACGGATGCTTACTGACTTTGCTTGCCGTGCATGTGTGCTGGACGCAGCCCAGACAGGAGCAAATCAGCTGCTCACACAATCTCCCTCAGGAAGAATTTCTGTCTCACACTCTGTCTCTCTCTCTCTCTCAGCCAGTCTATTCCCTGTTAGAGATGCACTGATAAGCCGTTGGCTGGAGTGGAAGACTTGTGCACAGGGAACACAGATGCTCTACATGTATTAGACGGACACACACACTCACTGTAAGATGCCAGCTCATCTGAGCCTGGCAGAGCAGGAACGGGAGTGGAGGAAGACAGAGCTGGGTCTCGCTGCGATCTCGGAGAAGGGTCGGATGAAGATGTGCGACACTGCGAGGAAGCAGAGAGGTTGGTGAGATGCAGACGATAAATATGACTATTCTGTTCACATATCATCTGTTAATACAGTGTCTAAAAACTAAACTGCACACAACTTTGAGCATATGCATCCTAAAATACTGGATACAAACATATATTGATCCTTTTAGTTGGCATATACCCATCTGACTGTATATACTAAATAACAATGCATTTCTGCACGGTTAGCTCAGATAGTGACGTATTAGGAATGGGTTATGTATGTGTGTGATGATGCTAGCTGTGCTAAATGTGTTTATAAGGGTCTCGCACCACATGATAGACGTCTGTTATGTAACGCCCCCCGATGTCAAGCTCGTCTGCTTTAATTTTCTTAAACCAAGTGACTAAAATATGCATGCAAATTCAGCAGTTCTGATAGGTTGGGCATCTGTCGTGCTCCGCACTTCACCCCTCGATATCATTGTTGTGGTGATCTGTAGTGTAAAGTTCACCTTAAGAGTTCGCCATCGCCACGTACTCTTCAGTCAGGTGCTGAATGTTGTTGTTCTACACAGCAAGAGTAAAACAAATGTCGCCTTTGTAATGGTCTACAGGCCTCAGGCTGTCTTGATTCAGAGGACTAAGTCAAAACTGGCATGAGACAGGCCTCATGTTCATCTTTATATCTGCCTTTTGGCATTCAACTTTTGTTTATAGAGATGTTTTTAAAGACACTGAGAAAGGTTTGCATAGTATGGGAGGCCAAGCCTGTATTTGTTGAAATGCACTACTTAGTTAAGTTAATAGGTTTATCAGAGTACACTACACACTAAATTATCATATTTTTTAACCCAAGGGTATTACTTATCAGTTAAGTAATATTGCATGCTTGGAAAAGAACCGCTTTTAGGTTTTGCTGAGTTATGAAACTGAGATGCTAAATGTATGCAGTATGAAGTGTCAATATAATCTAGGGTTAAAAAACCTTTTTGTGTATTTGGCTAAAATGGTTAAAAATATATTTACTAGTTAGGTTTATTAATTCCAAAGCTGAAATTATTTGATTTTAAAAAATATTGTAAAAACAGTAATATTTTAAACTCGTATTACCAATCAAAATACCTTTTTTTACTTGTAATATATTAAAGATTTTTAATTTATTTTTGTGATGGCAAAGCGGAGTTTTCAGCATCATTACTCCAGTCTTCAGTGTCACATGATCAGAAATCATTCAAATATGCTGATTTGTTGCTCAAGAAACATTTCTTATTATTATCAGTGTTGAAAACAGCTGTGCTACTTAATATTTTTGTGGAAACCATGACATTTCTTTCAGGATAAATAGAACAGCATTTATTTGAAATAGAAATATTTTACAACAATGTTAATGTCTTCACGGTCACCTTTGATTAATTTAATGCATCTTTGCAGAATAAAAATATTAATTTCTTAAAAAAAAAAAAATGTCACTGACAGCAAACTTACACTAACTGGGAAACACCCATGAGACAATGGGATTGGTACTTGTCTGAATAACAATGAAAATGATGAAACTGATGCATGCGTCACTCAAAGGTTTGAAGTAACATCCTTGTGTGCTTATTTCAAGAATTTTTACAGACAAAGAGATCAGTCATGAAGGCTTCCACCATGCTATGCATTCCTCATAGTCGTAATGTTGTAAATCATCACACCCTGACCTTCGAACCTGCCTGTCTGCTTTTCAAACTGGGTTGAAATGTAAAAAAATCTTGTGTAATATTACTTGTGTTTGTTTGCTGGTTTTTACTGTATTTGTTATACTTCTATTTGTTTAATTGTTTTTGCCATGAAAATAGCCTAAGATGCTGAAATGGCATTAAATAAAAAGATACTACTACTCAAACTGGGTTGAAGTGTTCAGTAAATTTCAGCAGAAAGTTTAAAGACCAAAATACTAAAAGACTTTCACGTTTGGTGTTCTCCTCTATTTTATCTATTTTTTTCTGTGCACTAGGTAAACAGCCTCTCTTTTTTTTTTTTCAGATTCCAGATCTGACGTGAAACCCACAGTCCTGGAGCAAAAAAGAAAAGCATGTGCTCCACTGAATATTAAATCAGCACAGATTAATATCAGCAAACAAAATGGAAATAACACAGGTCTAAAATAGCTAATATTTATCCATCAATTTCATTTGCATTTTTCTTTCTCAATGCCTTCTAGTGCCTGATACTGCTGCCATTGATACAATGTCAATAACGATTCAGTCTTTAGAACTGAATCTACCCAGCTGCTCATTTTTGTCATTCATTCCAACATTTAATATATTATGTGCTGTACGTAAAATTTCAGAATGATTATTTTGTAATTTAGAATCAAATGCACTGAACGTGGACGAGAGACTGCGATTGGCCCGGGAGCGGAGAGAGGCATACCAAAAACAACTGGGTATTTTTCTTACTCTGATCATGTAAGATCATTACCAACTGAAGAACAAATGGAAAGCTTTATTAAGTTTTTCTTGGTGTACCTGAACCGTAGCACTGCGCGAGCGCGGTTGGCTGGCGAGGGAAGAACGGGCCAAGCAGTTCTACGAGAAACACCTTGAGGAGCGAAGGAAGAAGTTGGAGGAGCAGCGACAAAGAGAGGAAAGGAGGAGGATGGCGGTCGAGGAAAAGCGCAAACAGAGGCTCAAAGAAGAAAGAGTGAGTTTTGGTGACTGTTGCTTGGTGGGAGAGATTTTGTTTGCAAAGCTTATATGTGACCCTGGACCACAAAACCAGTCTTAAGTAGCACGGGTATGTTTGTAGCAATAGCCAAAAATACATTGCATGGGTCAAAATTATAGATTTTTCTTTTATGCCAAAAATCATTAGGACATTAAGTAAAGATCATGTTCCATGAAGATATTTTGTAAATTTCCTACCGTAAATATACCAAAATTTCATTTTTGATTAGTAATATGCATTGCTAAGAACTTCATTTGGACAACTTTAAAGGCGATTTTCTCAGTATTTTGATTTTTTGCACACTTAGATTCCAGATTTTCAAATAGTTGTATCTCAGCCAAATATTGTCCGATCCTAACAAACCATACATCAATGGAAAGCTTATTTATTCAGCTTTGATGTATAAATCTCAATTTCGAAAAATTGACTTGTGACTGGTTTTGTGGTCCAGGGTCACATAAATGCTACCAGTGAACAGCTTTGACATTATAGAAAAAAAAATAGTCTATAAAAATCTTCCGAAAGGACGGACGGATGGAATTTTTATTCATAAATTCGGGCACAATCTATCTACAAACTAATTTAAAGCATAAACACTGTAGCACTGACTGCAGCAACGATGATGAAAAATTGCTGTGGAGATTTCGCAACCATGATTAAAAACATACGAAGCATGAGATGATGGGATTTTTTCATCCTGTGTTTTAGGAGCGTTATGAGTCTGTGGTGCGGAAGACGATGGAGAAAAGTCAGAAGGCCAAACAGAAACCTGGCCACTGCTCACGAAGGGTCACTAAGAACGAAAACAATAATGGTGAATATTTCAACACATGATTCAAAACGCAATAACTGGCACTAAAACTCATTTCTAGCCTTGCATCTATTTTCCCAACTCCCTTTCTGACTACTTTCTGTTAGTCGCTCTGCTTTCTGCTCTCCTTTAGCTAAACGCCGCTCTCTTAGTCAATGGGAGACTGACCTTGTCCGTCGTCTTCAGACTCCTACTGTCTCTTATCTAGCCAGAAGCAGGAGTGCTGTGTGTCTGTCACGAGACACAGGTATCACTTTAGACTGAGGAATTCATAAATCACAAGGAAATCGCAAGTTTGGAGCTGGATGTAATAAATATCGGCTTCCTGTTTTCTTCTCATGCTCATTGCTTCAACCTATTTCTCTGTACTCATTCATCCTCATTAATTCACCTCATCTTAAAAATAAACACCATGCACCTTCAGTTGCTCATATTTGTCGTCGTTCAGCCTCATGTCATACCATGAACTCCAGCACCACAGGAAAGCCCCAGGTGCATTGTGGGAAAGTGCCAAACAGGCCTGCAAGCTCAAGTCCAAACGTCACCATCCGCAGAACCACCACCAGAGAACTGGTGAGAGTTCACATTCATTTTAGACCATCTGTTTAAATATAAAAATAAAAGTTACTTTGTCGCATGACATACTGCATGTGCTTTTTACAAAAAATATTTCAGGTGGCAAAAGGCGATTTTGAGGGACAGGCCTTGAAAAAGCCACAACTACAAACAAGAACAAATGAAATCAAGCCCAAAGAGGACACAAACCCACCAGAGAATACTGTCCTCCCAACATCATGGTACATGTCATATATTTGTACAGAACAATCTCTAGATTTAAGCAAAAGTCTTTCCATTTTATATCACTGCTGTCTAGGAGAAACAATATCAAAGCTACACTATATGGCGGTAATTTTCAGGTTTATGTCATTCGTCCTTGCATGTCATGCAGAAGAGCAATGGCAAAGAAAAACTGATGTAAGAAACAACTCCAGCAGTAACTTGCAATTTTACGGTTCAACCACAGACGGCGACAGAGAGGACAAAATGCTGTAGTACAGCTTTAAAGAGATCCATCTTGTGATTTTACTTTCTTACAGTAATGAGTTAAACTAAACTTAAGTTTCCTCACACTCTCAAAATCACAAATTATACTGTTGCTCTCTTAATTTACCCATATCCAAGGCTGCAGAACAGATCACATATCAGACAAGCCACACTTAAACAAGATAGTTTGCCTCCATTGCCAGAAGAGGAGGATCTAGAATCCGAGGAAACGCTTGCTCAACAATGTCTGCAAGATAACCAACTCCAGTCGAATCCAGCTACTAATGGGCCTCTGAATCCACCAGCAGGCTCCCATATTCCTAATGGTTAGTGAAAGACTTACTCAGACACATTTTCCAATAATTCCCACAATTCAGTTTAGAACCTTTTTGCTAAAATGGTTCTTCGTAACAAATACTGCATTAGGTTACTGTACTGTGGAACAAACAAATTGTAAGTCAACAAAACTGAAACAACACAAATAGAATATTTTTTTTCCCAAATTTAGCATTAAGAAAATGTTTTTATGTATAAATAATATATCTATCTACACATATACATATATATATTCATTGTAGCTTTTTAAATCTATATTTTATATCTTTCATTTAATTAATATGTATATATAATTAATATAGTGTACAATTAATCATTTATAATAATTTATCTATATGAATATATGGAGATATATATTACATACATTAAATAATATAAAACAAATTCCTCTCTCTACTCTTTTTCACTTTCAGGACCAAGTCAGATTGGTGATGCAGCTCAAGTCAGAGCTGCTGCTTGGACTAAAGACCCTGAAGAGGCCACTCGCCTGCTGACTGAGAAAAGGAGACAAGCCCGACTCCAGAGAGAGAAGGAGGAAGAGGAACACAGACTGAAGGAGGAGATGGAAAGGTTTTTTTTGTTAAAAAGTCATTATAAATCCTCTTTTGTGTCTTCGTAATTTATAGCTGATTTTGATTATCAATGCTAAATTGTATTTGTGAAAAGGCCACAATTTAAGTTGTTCTTTGCTGAAGTAAATAGACAGTTAAATATGCTAAAGTTAAAATTCTGTATTTTAAAACACACACCCCCGGTTTCACAGACAAGGCTTAAGCCTAGTCCTAGATTAAAATGTAAATCTGAGCTGTTTTAAATGAAAGAAACTTGCACTGACTGGTCTTAAAACATGTCAGTGCTTTTTTTTTTGTCTTAAGATGCACACCAGTAATGCTTTTTTCTAAGGCATGTTTATAAAAATTACTTGAATGTCCTAATTGAACTATGGCCTAATCCTGGTTTAGGCCAAGCCCTGTCTATGAAACCGGGCCACAGAGTTTGAACTTCATGATGACAGATATAAATTCTTAAAGTGCATTAGGCACCTAACTGAGCTTGTGCAGCTCATCTTTCCAGAAAGAGCAGAGAGGACCTGGCCCGTCGAAGAGTTGAAGAACGAGCCAGACAGGAAGCAGAGGCCCTGAGACTGGAGGAGGAGAAGACAAAGAGAGAGGAAGAAGAGCGACTCAAGGCTGAAGAGGAGAATGCTCGTAGACAGAAAGAGGAGGAAAACAGGCTTCAACAGCAGGTATTAAAAGCTTTTGGATGTTCACATCATTTTTCCCAAACCTATGTAAAAACATTTGAAAGTGTAACTGAAAAGTGAATAAATTGAGCACTGACTTGAATTTAAGGGCTGATCTGAATTTATCCAACCAGTGGCAGATGGGGAAGTGCTCAGGAAAACAATATTGTTACAAGTCCATTTGGTGCAAAAAAATACACACATCAGGCTTATATAGTGATTCCTATGCTCTTTTCACTGACATTACTATCTTACTCATCTTTTGGTCAATTTTTTTGGCTTCAGACCAGTTGTTTTTTCCCCTAAAATAAAGCTAGAATCATATCATGTTAAATGGATCATTGGAAATAATAAAAAACTCCTATAACGCTCTATAATGTATTCTCAGAGAGAGCAAGAGGCTCGTCAGAGGGTGCTGGCAGAGCAGCAGAGACTGGAAAGAGAGAGTCGTTTCCAGAAAGAGGAGGCTGAACGCCAAGAAAGGAAAAAGGTACAACTTAGAAACAGACAGCTGTAAAATTTCAACCATAAAATGAGATGATCACTGACATTTTGAATATTGCGATTCAAATGTTTGGGGTCAGTAAGTTTTTTTTTTTTTTTTTAAAGAAATTAATACTTTTATTCAGCAAAGATGCATTAAATTGATCAAAAATGACAGTATTTATAATGTTACAAAAGATTACACAGTGCTGTTCTATTGAAGTTTTATTAATCAAACCAATTTGTCATACAAAAAGCAGCACAACTGTTTTCAACATTCATAATAATAAGAAATGTTTCTTAAGTTGCAAATCAGCATATAAAAATGACATCGGAAGGTTCATGTGACACAGAATTCAGCTTTGGAATACATTCCATACAGAAAATAAAAATTAATTTAAAAATATTACAGTTTTTACTGTATTTTGATCAAAGAAATGCAGCCTTGGTGAGCATGAGAGGCTTCTTTCAAAATCATTGAAAATTTTACCGACCCATATATATATATATATATATATATATATATATATATTTATTTATTTATTTGTGCTTTCAATTTTTCCCAAATCAGCGCCTGGAAGAAATCATGAAAAGAACAAGACAGACAGACTCTGACAACAAGGTAAGACTATCACTGCCAGGCGCTTTGTTTATGCCACAGTTAGAAGCCCTGCTCACTTTTTGCCCCCTTTAGAAAACTGCATCAGTAAAGGACAACTTGCCTTGTGAGAGCGTGAAGCCTGTAATCAGGCTACCAGGTCCAGGAAAAACACCAAAATTGGAGCTGAGGGACGAGGAGGATATGCTTCCTACTGTGGCCTTCAAGGAGCGACGGTCCTTCCGCAGTCTTTCTGGCCTGGATGAGATACAAGCCCATCAGCAAACCGGTATGTGAATGCATTCATCTGACCTCATGTAAATCTAAATATATTAAGTTAATATTATGCAACTCAAGTTTAGATTTGATTATTCAAAGATTAGATTAAATATTAGGTAAGAATGGTTATTAAAAAGTTACTTAAATATAATTTAAAGATATCTAAATCAAAAACCATCTGTGTTAAAAAAAAAACATTACTTGGTATATAGTATACTATTAGATGCATGCCACCTGTTTTTATATTATAAACACATCAGATTTAAGTACATTCAGATTTGAAAGTTATACAGTTGGTATACAAAATGTTAATGTTTCTCCTCATGCTGCAGAGGTTATTTAACCCACGGACCTGTCATAAGATGCCAACACCGTCAGAGCTTCAGCAAGCTTGTCTTTCTGAACATCACAAAAACAACATATGCACTTAATTTCCCTGCACTTTAATAAACCTGTAGTTTAATAGTCACACTTCCTTCTACAGATTACAGTTCTCTACTGCCCAATTAAAATGCCTAAATTACTGCTTGATTTGCTAGAGTGACATCACGCATCGCTCAGTAGACAGATAACTTTGGGTATTTGGTAAGATTCACATAATAATTATAATAATACTTGAATAATACTTAATGACTTAAAGGTAGACTACCCACCAAATAAAACTTGAATGATTCATTTTTAAGCTGTAATTTCATCGTATTTTACATTTTAGCCAGTATGTTTATGGTGTTGAGATGAGAAATGCTTTCTCCTTGAATGTCTGAGCAGTGATGTAATAATCTTATGGATTTATCAGTCTTTTTTATAAATATACACATGTAAACAGTAATTCACCTGCACGAATGCATACTGTACACTACAGTTTAAAAGTTTGGGGTCGGTATGATTTTTTTTTTATTTTTATTTTTTTAAATAATTCATACTTTTATTCAGCAAGAATGCATTAAAATGATCAAAAGTGACAGTAGAGACATGAGATTGTTACAAAAATAATATTTAAAATAAATGCTGTTCTTTTGAATTTTTTAACCTAAGGATCCTAAAAAAAATGTATTACAGTTTCAACAAAAATATGAGCAGCATAACCATTTTCAACATTGATAAGAAGTTTCTTGAGCACCAAATCAGTATATTAGAATTATTTCTGAAGGATCATGTAACATTAAAGACTGGAGTAATGATGCTGAAAATTCAGCTTTGCAATCACAGAAATAAATTAGATTTTAAACTATATTTAAAAAAAAAAAAAAAAAATTTAAATTGTATTTTCACAATACTACTTTTTTTTAATGACATAGATGCAGCCTTGGTGAACATAAGAAAAAAAATCGTACAAACCCTAAACTTTTGAATGGTCATGTCTGTGTATTTTATATCCAGATAACTGTGCTAGAAACCATTCATGTAATTAAGGATCTCTCTTTGCAATGTTGCTGCTTTTACTCATGAGGGTACACATATACAGAGATCATTTTCCATCTGTCCTTATTGCTTACCAGTGCTTTTGTGTCACAGTATTACACTAGACAGGTGAGCTCATGAATTTCCACAGTTTCTGTAGCTGGTTTTACACTGCTGCTATTTAGCTGTTCCAAATAAAAACACCCCACCCCCCACTCCTTTTTAAGAAATGAAAATTTATGATTATTACATGCTTGTCTGCCTTATAAACATTACTATAGTGTGCCGGTACCTGCTGACCTTGTGCAATGATAGAGGCTTATGCAAATATGGTGCAAAGATGTAAACAGCTCAATTCATTTTTTTATTGGTGTAAGTAAATAAGCTTCAAAAAACAGACTGGTTGTTGGCGTCTTTTTTTTTACCACAGTTTTGAAAAACACTATTAAAAAGGAATAACCATCGCATTTCCCACTGACGTTTTGCGTTAGCTGAAATGATCTGAGAACTGAATGTTCTTGTACCCCAAGAACATTGTTACATGTTTGGTAAATGGGCTACCAGCTTGGCAAACAGTGACAGAAACCTCAGATGAGAAAAATCTTGGAGAACTGAAGCAAGTCTAGCAGAGAGGACATGTAGTTCAGTACTGTTAATTGATGAGTTTCTAATAGGTTCTGCAGTTCTACATGAACTATATTTCTGTTAAATATGTAACAAGCATAAATGTACAAAAATCTGATGATGCATAAAAGGACAGAAAATCTCTCATATTTTATCTCTCAAACTGACGGTCTAGAAATAAATACAAATATACAAACATAAACAAAGTTTAATTAAAAACTTTCACTGTACAATAAAAAGGTCAAATATACTGTTATTTCAAAAAAAATATTTAATTTTAAGCAACATTTTTGTAATTTGTTAATAATATTCAGATGTTTTACTACAATTAACTGTATATGAATTAAACCTATTATGCCAAAAATGTGTATTGTAGTATAATGTTAATAGTAGAGTCTCTGACAGGCCAAAATGCCCAATTTAAAGATGTATGTCATGCTAGGTTAATTTCCTGTTGGATAATAATTTATCTAACATAACTAATCGTTCAAAAACATGGGATTTGTGCCTCTAATGCTTTTAAAAAAACCTAAATGGGGCAACAAATTGTACCCTATTCCTGGAAAGTGCCACAAGCAGCCGTAACAGACATTGAATCTCGGGGGATTGAATTTGCAGCACTTACCAGATTTTGTGGGATTAAAGGGAGTTTGAACAACATTTGGTTGGATCACCCCAGTAAAACCGCATCAAATGACACAAAGGCATCGCTGTTTGAAGACAACAGTGGAATTCTCAACTAAATTTACGCTAATTGCATCACCTGTCCACAGCTGCTGCTTGACTCTCAGTGAGTCGACCAACTGCGTGACCTGTATATCACCTTACATTGGTTTAAACTGAACATGAAAGGTGGCAAATTATATCGCTGTGTGCTTAGCCAGCAGTTTTATGTGTTTATTTCTAGCTAAATTAAACTGAGGTGTGTCGACAGCCTGATTAGCTCGACGTGGACAGACATAAACAAACATAGATGTTTGAATCGACCAGCAGATGGCGCTACTAGCAAATAAAAGATTTTCTTCTTCTTCTTCTTTTTAATGTTTACGGCGGTTGGCATCCATAAAAGATTTTCAGCATTTCCGGTGACTATAGAGGAAGATTTTTTTTTTTTTTTTTTTTTTTTTTATTGCAATAATAAAGAATACAGTATACTAGAAAACAAACATAAAAAAACAGTGTGTACAAAATGAACAAAATACCTTTCAATATGGATTAATAGATAGCAGAAAAATAAATGTAAGTTCTTTAAGTTTGGCAGAAAAAAGAGGAAAAAAAATAGAGATAGAGGACATACGAATAAAGATACAAATATATTAAGGGACACTATAGAGGAAGATTGGCTCACTCTGCTGCTGAATTTAATTCACATCTGACTGAGACTAATTCACATCATTCATAATTAAAAGCATTATTTTTGTTAATACGGTCTCATGCCTAATGCTGCATGCGTTAGATAAACTTAGTTAAATTAATAAATAAATAAATGTATGTTTTAGAATTGAAATTATTTTAAATAATGTTGACTTGGTTTTGTGCAAAATCATAGACACTGAACATAAAGTTGTCTAAATATTACATTCAAGATTTCATTCTTGCCTTGTAGCAATTAAAATGATGAATGTATAAAATTAGAATACAATAAAGCACACAACAGACACAACATCCAAAGGATATATCATTTATTGCACTCCAGTGCATTTAAACATGAAAATGTAACAATTTTCATTACAAAAGCAGGACATGGATTCACTTGATGACTTTTAAAAATGTTAAAGACACAAGTTACTTCCCATACACATTCTCATGCAGAACGTTTGGCTTGTTTGCAATTTTCGACATATTTTGTAGGCTTATAAATTTACTAGGATGCATTAACATTCCGGTTTTCACCAGAGTTAACTTTAATTTGCTATGATCATGCGACTAGCACTCCGCAGCCAGTGTGCTTGTTCTGTACTGTGGATATTTCAGCTTACGGTTTAAGAAATATAAGAAAAAACTTTTTACAACATATTACAGGCCCCACAGGCTCAAATGAAATCCTTCGGTTTTGGGATTTATATCAGTCTAGAGACCTAAAAACCACCACTAACACCTTCAGTGTCCAAAATATTACAAATTCAGTCAATATATTGTATTTATAAATGTAAAATGACCAATAAACGTGTTCGATTTCTGTGTGCTCTTGCATTTTGTAGAATGCATAAAGAATATACTATAAGTGAAGGATTTATTATTAAAATAATAGGCAAATTCATAATTTGTTCACTCTGTTGGGGATAGGTTTCAGTATCTTTCACTGAATCTTTGGCAGTTCTTCTCTTGAGTTTTTTAAAAAAAAGTGCTGTTGATGCCATAAAATTGTCTCTTAACTTAGAGAGCCTTATGAAATTTCTTAATATATATACCATAATACCCTGGCCTTATCATATCAAAAATGTTAGCGGAATATAATCTAAGCATGTATTTGTGCTGAAAAACCTTTATTTTCACTATATAATGCAAGAAATAAAAGGGGTGTATCTAATGTGATCACTTTTTAAAAAAAAAAGATACATTCAAAATGTAGTATAACAGCTTTAAAGCATACCAAAAATCTTCGCTTTATAGAAACAGTTGTAGTCTTACAGATGCTTTTTCTTCATATAGTGTATGCACAAACAACATAAAAGGCCAAAAAGCATGTTCTTCAGAAGCATTATAAATAATCTGTTATGTAATTGTGCTGCACGTGCACCTAATACATCCAAATATTACCCAGCAAAAAGTTGACTGAAAACAAAAACCCTCCAACCAAGAGAGAAAAAACACTTTTTCTTTGTGTGCAGATGTGAAAGGAAATACGAAAGGCAACTAAGCTGATCAATATGGCCAATTTTCCAATCTTTTTTATTTATTCCTTAAAGAGCTTGGTCAGAGGTCCTGGCTCATGTTAAAGGAATAGTTCACTCAAACCACAAATAAATTCTGTTATTATTTACTTATCCTCATGTCTCACAAACACAAAAGAAAATCTTTTATCAGAATGTACTTTTATTTTCGGGTGAACTATTCTTTAACTAGAAGGATGTGATCAGAGTTGTAGGTGTGAGCATTAATGGTCTTGTATGTTAATATTGCAGTCATTCATCTGTGTTAAAGAGGAGTTTAGGAAGCGTCCTGAAGTCAATATGAGGCAGGACAAGAAGGCAGTACACAAACAGCCAAGCTGCCAAAATGATGTAGACAAGGTCGGACAAGGTTGTGTCATATGTGCTTTCTGGACTCGCAGCAGTCTTGCTCTCTGAGCTGTAATGAAACAAAAAGAGTGCACAAACTATTACTCGAGTCAAATTTATTTGTATACTTAACAGATCAGAATTACACCCAGTTGCTTACAGGAATTGTTCACCCAAAAAAGTAATCCAAGATTTAAATGAGTTAGTTTCTTAATCGGAACAGATCTGGAGAAATTTAGCATTACTTTTTCCTGCGCAGTGAATGGGTGCCGCCAGAATGTGAGTTCAAAGAGCTAATAAAAACATCAAAATAATCCACAATTTTCCACCTGTTCACTGCAGAGGATCCATTGGTGAGCAAATGATGTAATGCTACATTTCTACAAATCTGTTCTGATGAAGAAACAAACTCATCTACATCTTGGATGGCTTGAGGACAAGTAAACATTCAGCATTTTCATTTTTGGATGACTTCCTTTAAATGCCCTATGAAATCAAAACAGAGTTTTTTTTAGCATTTAAGGCCAGATTTACTAACAGCTTGCGCCAGCGCACACCGTCTTTTGGCGTTAAAATAGTACTGTCAGGATTTACTAAAGACGGGTAAGTGAAGAATTAGCGCTGAAAAGGCGTGGACAGTTATTTTTGCGCCTGACTTTATTGAAAATCCATTTGTAGGAGTTTCCCTTTCAGACGCAAAATTTATGGGAGGAGAGTATTCAAATGAATCACGCAACATGATTTACTAACGTTTTTGCTCGTCAAATTACTGGTATTTGCGGCACTATTAAACACTCAAAAAAAGCATGTCTTAAAGCAGGCGCTATTTTGCGCTGCTCTTGGTAGATTGCGCTGGTCATTTTGGAAATGATCTGGCTGCGTCTGTGTTCTTTAATGTACGCATTATCAGTAAATCACACACAGAATTTTCCCCTCCCATCGGCGCTTATATGGAATTGTGCTCTACCGCTAATTTGCCCTGTTTAGTAAATCTGGCCTTAGTCTGTGTCTGTTAGCTTTGAGTCTAATTTATATGCTAGTGTCCACATAAAAGTTGACTAAATCTTTAGCAGATATACACATTTAAAATGTACAGTCTTTCTCTTCTAAGAAAACAAACCAAAAATATTGATGAAACATCTTTCACTGTGGTTTCGATATAAAATATCTCAACACTGGAGACAAAGGCTCGTCAAGTGACTTGTCAAAATGAAACTAAAGTCAAGAAAGTATCTTGTCATGTAAAATTACTGTGCAAAAACAGTTTCAGGCAAGCATGGGTGTGTCTCAATACACTGTGGTTCCGTCTTTCCTAGATTACTGTTGCTGCAAACGGTTTACTCACAATTACATCACTGCAGGACTGCCATTGACAACATAAAGCATTGTACATTTGAGGATTAAAAATACCTTGGAGACGTAAACATACCCCATCCCACACCTCCAAACACACTCCTATCAGAGTTAAAAAGAAGACACCCAATCTGAACAAATACAAGCACTCCTGTTTCATGGATATGAGTTCTAATAAAACAGGGATGGAAGTGTTTGCCCGAACAGGTTTTAAGTGCACTGAGTCATTTAAAACTACAATTGCAACATTGCATGAGGTAAGGGTGGAAATTGGGATTGACTGTTTTTCTGTAAGACAAGATAATAGCAATAATACAATACCACAGGCTGAATCACAGATACAAGTCTTTGTATTGCATTACAACTTTTTTTTTTTTGGTTAACTTAAAAGATTAGGTTTATCTAAACCCATCTTGGAGATATTTAGTATGAATATATAGTTTTAGTTACCTTTTATTTATGATGGTACTGTCCACTTTGCTGCGGTCTAAAGCCTTCCCATTTCGTCCCTAGTAAAAAGAAAACAACAGATTGGTGAAATCAAAGACGTAAATTTTAAACGCTGTCAACTTCTAGATTTTATCTATGTGGAACCTACACTGCAAGCTGAGATAATTATATACAATATTGTTCAAAAGTTTGGATTTGGTGAGATTTTTTTTTTTTTTTTTGAAAGAAGTCTCTTATGCACACCAAGGCTGCATTTGTTTAATCAAAAATACAGTAAAACTCCGAAATAGTATTACAATTTAAAATAACTTTAATATTTTCATATATTTAAAATGTAATTTATTCCTGTGATGGCAAAGCTGAATTTTCAGCAGTCAAAATGGATCTAAGATGGATTAATCTAAAATGGATATGCTTTTAGTGTCCTATGATCCTTCAGAAATCATTCTAATATAGTGATTTGGTGCTCGAAAACATTTCTTCTTATTATCCATGTCAAAATATTTTTGTGGAAACTGATTTATTTTTTTCAGGACATTTTGATGAACTGACATTTCTAAAGAACAACAAAATGTTACAAAAATCTATTTTTAAACATTATAAATCTCTTTACTGCCATTTTTGTTAAATTTAATATTTGCTGAATAAAATTATTAATTTCTTTAAAAAAAAAAAGTGTATACCATAATATTTATATATAATTAACAAGGCTGTAAAATTGGGGGGAACATTGCCACAAACCCTGTGAATAGAGATGACCCTGATGATTAGCAATAAAATAATTCAAAGAGATTTTTACATTTTACTGATTTTTGGTTGCCAGTTTGTTCCTATGTGGTTGCTAAGATGTTCGCGCTATTGTTTAGTGGATTGTTATGTGGTTCCTAGTGTTTTCTGGGTCTTATTTACTGGCAGAAGTCAAAAGAGCCCACCCAGGAGTCTCTATAATACTCCTGTCCCTAGATACAGCTTGGATCCTTTAAAGTCTATGCATTTTATTGTCACTAATAATACCTTTTGCATTAACAAACCTTTGATTCAGTGGTGTCAGTGACCTTTCTCAAGTGTATAGTAGTCAAAGGTTGGCTTGCATCCGTCACAGCTCCTTCCCTTTTAAGAGAATGACAAATTTGTTATGGCTGATAAAACCCGTTTCATATGCCTCACTGAACTTTAAGAAACCATATATGGAGCTAAGTTACAACTGAGCTAATTTATTCATGACAAATTGAATCCCGGCAAAAAGCAGAGTGTAAATTTCAAGACTTCAATCAGCTGTAATGGAAAACATGCATTTTTTACTTTAACACAACATGCTGTGAGATCAAAACGTTTGCATCATTCATCTAAAATGGACATGACCTGTTCCCCAACCACCAAAGTTTTCAAAACTAAACATTAAGTACATTTAAGGCAATTTGCAATGGATCTAAGAGGCTTATGAGGTCACGTCCTTCAGAAAACAGAACGCTCCCCTGTGGCACGGGCTGAGTATCTGTAGCAGACTCTATTAATAGAGCTGTACCTCAGAGCCCCAGTGTTTTCTCTGGCACCAGCGCTGGTCAGGTCGTCATCTGTCTTAATGAGCTCACGATGCTCAGCGGGTGAATCAGGCTCCACCGCGCCCCATTCTCCTGGGTGCCTGTCAAACGGGCTTTGCTCCTGGATATGCATGGATCCCACTCTATCCTAGATGGACACATGTAAAATAGAGTGAATCTATAATGCAAGACTTAAGTTCAATATCCAGAATACAGGCTTAAGATAATGAATATCCACTTTGGCAATATTATTATTAACAGTAACTGTGATGACAGTCTTTGCAACAAGTACTGAAGTACCTGAAATACTAAAAGACAAAATAATGTATATTTTACTTAGCAATTTCACTTAAATTGATCAAAAGTTACAGTACAGGTCTTTGCACACTGAGTCCAAAATTTTCGTCCGAAATTTTCATGCGTTAAAAAATAATTACGACCACATGTTGTGTCACTCACGATTACACACTGCCTCCGAAACTTTTGTCCATCATAAAAAAATTTGGATCGGGTTCGATTTTCTGCGTTTTTTGCATCCGTAGCGAGCATTTTGACTCAGTGTTCAAGGTTTCTGTGCGTGACGATGATGAATACGAGAAAACGCATACGAAAATTTCAGACTCAGTGTGCAAAAACCTTAAGACATTTATAATGTCACAGATTTCTATTTCAAATAAATGTTTTTCTTTTGACCTTTCTATTCATTAAAAATCTTGAAAAATGTATCAGGGTTTCCATACACACCAAATCAACATATAAAAATGATTTCTGAAGGATCATGTGGCACTGAAGACTAAAGTAATGGCTGTTAAAAATTCAGCTTTTGCCATCACAGGAATAAATTACATTGTACAATATTAAAATAGAAAAGAATTATTTTAAATTGTCATAATATTTCACCATATAACATTATTTTACAGTATTTTTGATTAAATGAAGCAAAAACACTAAAAAATCTTACCAACCCCTTTTTAAACGGTAGTATACAGTATATAGAGAGAGTGATAGTTTAGATCAACTATGAAAAATATATGCTATTTATACCAATAAATGATTTTACATTTTCAATATGAATTATATTTCAGAATCTCAACCACTACTGTTTTTTTTTTATTTTGGCTTTTTTCCACTCTTATTAAAAGGTCAGCTGGAGAAAAAGGAGAGAGAATAGAGAAATTACATGAACCAGACTCAATCTGACACTGCCTATATGAGCACCACAGATCAATATGTACAGTAAAAGCATATGTGGCTCCCAGAAAGCCACACAAAGCATTGTTTGACACTGCCACTGAACCCAACTCTACAGAGAGCTGATCCACATACTCATTATGTGAGGGAATTGAACGGTCACACTTTATTTTAAGGTCCAATTCTCGTCATTAACAAACCATTAACTACGACAATTGCCTCAATAAAATCCTAATTTGCTGCTTATTAATAGTTATCAAGGTAGTTGTTAAGTTTAGGTATTGGGTAGGATTAGGGATGTCGAATATAGTCATGTAGAATGTGTTTTGTAAGCACTGATAAACAGCCAACATGTTAATAATAGGCATGCTAATAAGCAACTAGTTAATAGTGAGAATTGGTCCCTATACGAAAGAGTTACCAACCGAAATTGTCTTTCATAGTTCGTCTCAACTATCAATCTTTAATCAGAGGAGCAGAAAGCATGCTAGAGAGGAAAATGAATACAGTATTAGTACTTTTGGCTCTGAATATTTGGGCTATGCTCAAAGGACTTGATAGTAACTGTAACAGATCATTAAAGGAAAAGATCACTTTGAGTAATGCGCTGAAGTGAACTACATTTGGAAAAGGAGGTCGTGACCCTGAAAGAGCTCATATGCTGATACCACTGCTTCTGTTTGTAGGTCAGTCCATGCATTAGACTGTGCCTTGTTTTCTAGGCCAAAGAAAAGTGAGAATGAAAAATAACCTTTCTCGACTTAAATCCCTTGCCGTGGTCCTCTGATGTGTCTTCGGTGTCCGTATCCGATTCAGTAAGTGAGCGCTTAGGAGGTGCCGGCTGAAGCGGAGTCATGCTGAGGGACAGGCGTAGCTCTGCGGGATGTCTTTCAGGGTACCCACGGACACCTATAATAAACTTAGAGTCCTCATAGGTGGTCTCCTCTTCGATTGGTAGTTCAGTGCTGGACACTTCTGGACGCTGTCTGTTTGGGCTTTGGGATGGTGTGGAGTCATTTTCTCTATCATGGATGCTGGTGTCAGAAAGAGGCTCCACAAAGGTCTCAGTGACCGAATTCAGAACGCCATAATGAGAGTCCACTACTGATACAGGTCTGTTATCCTTGGCCCCTCCAGGCTCCGTATTGTCTGAAACCTGAGCTTGGCTTTCACCGTTTGTATTGTGGGAAAACTCTGTCCTCCTTATGCCGTCTGACCCACTTTCCAAGTCGCTCTTACCTATAATAAGCAGATCTTCATGAATACCTTTACTCTCTCTTGGCTCATTCTTGAGATCACTTACAGTTCCGTTTAATTCATTGTTCTTTTCCCTTGGATTGTCCTCAAAGTTTCCACCTGCTTCTGATTCACTGAAATGTCTCAAGTCTGAATTACAGTCCTTCTCGGTAAAATGGGACAGACAATCACCCTGTTCGCTAGATTCAGCAGAGTTCTTCGGCACTGGACCTCCACACATATAACAGACTTGATCTTCATCAGGAACCTCAACTTCTGTTTGGCTCTGATCTGAGATAGGTTCTTCTGGCTCTTCAAATACCACGTCCTTCACCTCAGCTTTTTGTTCCCCATCACGGAGGTCACTGTTCTTGTTGGTTTCAGAATGACCATTTGGAAGGTTTTTGCCTGGTTCCTCTATCGGTTCTTCAGCCAAATCAGTGCAGAGTTTAATATCCTCCTCACTTCCTGATATTGAAACCCTCTCGTATTGCAGAACTGGACATTCGGGCTCTCTGTCATCCTCAAATATGAAAGGCTTCTCCACAGGTCCATCCGTTAATTTGAGAGTGTCCCTCTGCATGGCTTCTATATTGGAAGACTCATCATTCTCCTGAAAAGCTTCAGATTCCAGAACTCCACTCACTTCATCAACCGTGGAAGTGAGTAGACTCTCATCCTCAGGTTGAGCTGGCATGGCTTCCTTAATATCCTGAAAGTATCCTGAGTCACTTTCCAAACATGAGGAATCATCAGATGATGGCTTGACTTGTTCCTGGTGTTCCAAAGGATTGGTTTTGGTTTGTTCTAAACATTCTGATTTATTCCTCATGTCGTCACAGGGCAAATGATTAGCAGATTGTCCTTCTTTCAGATCTAAGACGTATTTGTAAGCATCGTCCTCCTCAGATGGCGCAGTGGATTTGGCATGTAAACTCTCCATGGAGCCCAGGGAATAGTTGCCCTCATCTATGAAAAGCTCACGGTCCAAATAATTCTCTGGCGTGCTCTCCGGCGAAAACGGTGACCCTAAATCTGAGGTCACTTCAATGGTACCAGCAGTACTGCTCTCGCTTATCGGATCCTCATTGATCCGGTGAGAGTTAGTAGTCTCGCTAAATACCTCACTCCACGAATCTGGCGAGTTGACAGCAGAATCCGAGAAGGAAGGCTGCGGAGAGCTTGTGGTGGACACGTCTGTGTTCAAGTCCAAAAGGGGCTTGTCATTTGCAGGACTGGGACTTGAACCCACCGACGACCCTTCACTCGTCCAAGGTTTGTCCTCAGGGGTCTGTGGAAGGACTGGGGAGGTGATCTGCTCACGATCTTCAGACACTGAGGAGATGAAAATCTTGGGTGGTGGCTGAACCACGTCTTTCTTGACCGTATAAGACTCCCGTTTCCTCTGTACTCCATTCCGAACAGCAGGTTCGCTCATTCGCACGCCGGCTTTATTTCGCTCCAGAATATCTGACGTGTCATCCTGGAGAAAACAATAAAATAAAGCACATTTTGTTAAGACGTACAAGACTAGTGGTATATTTTTTGTGATGTAATTCGTTGAAATGTTCCTACCTCCTCAATTCCAGGAAAGTGCTCCAAAAACTGGGACACATAGGTCATTATGGACTGTTCATCAGGGGGATTCAACATCACATCTGAGGAGTTACATCACATAATTTTAATTAAAATGTGCAAATGTATTTCAAAACAAATCAAAGCTATACCAAATGGAAGGTAGCTGACATGCATTTTGTTACATAAATAATACAGTGGCCCCAAAAGGTATTTGGACACAGCAATATTTGAATACTGAATATATTTTGCTTTACATAACATAATAACAAAAGTGCTACTAATTTAACTTTTAAATTTAATAAATTAGCAGACACTTTCATCCAAATATATGAGAAATGAGGATCATCATAAACACTTTATCATAAGAATCAATGACAATATTTGCAGTACAGTGCAGAGTTTAAGTAACAGAAAAGAAGAGAAAAATATTTTTAATCAGGAGTTATTTAAATGTATTTTGCGCAACTATTAACTATATATATATATATATATATATATATATATATATATATATATATATATATATATATATATTTGGGGTCAGTAAAACTTTTTTAAAGAAATTAATACTTTTATAAGACATACATTTTTAAACACACATTTACTCAAATGTATGGTTAAAAGTTACTACAAAAAAATAAAGACAACTTAGTTCTGAGAAAGGTTCTAACATCATTTGTTTACAGATGCCACTTGATTTTGATAGCTAATGCAATTACATTCATACATTTTTAAGTGTGACTTCAGTGTACAAATACATTTTCGGGCCACTATATGTCAACCAACACTTTGATATTTACCCTCAGGTTCTAGGAGTCTTGGGATGCCAAGACTGTAGTGTGCCGTTCTGAAGGCTTCCTCAATGTTTTCTCTGGGCGTTCGGAGCAGAGCCCTCCTCATATCCACCAAACTAGGGTCAATGGACTTAATCACAGCAAGGAAAGCCAGACCACTTGTCCAGCTCTTTCTAAAATCCTGCACAGCAACTCCATATCTGGAAGAACACAGTATCCTAAATATGGCAAGTCCTAATTCAAAAAGAATTCCCAGTGGTCACTAAAATCTCTCTTACTTTCTAGTACGTCTCTGGACCCATTGCAGGAGGGTCTTGATCACCTTTCCGTGACCTCTTGGCGCAATGGTGGGCTTTCTCTCCTCTGAGGGCGTGCTGGAGTGGGAAGTGTCTGAATCAGAGCTGGTGGGTATGGATGACAGGCTGGAGGAGGAAGGGAACTGACTCTTAATGTTCCCTGTGAGTTCCTTGATCTGTAATACAAACAGGTCATTACTGAACGAGTAGATGACAAGCATTTACTCAGCATGGTGGCATTTCCTACCATGCTGCTAAGTAAACTCTTTGGTCCTATCTTAACACTGACAAGACAAGTGATAAGAGAATTGCTCCGTCTTAAACACAAGACAAGATTAGTTTACATTTGGACCCTAATTCAACATTATGTAATTGCCAAGATATTCAGAAGGTGGTCCAGTTAGACCTCAGTCATTTCCCACGGACACTTAAAACCGCATAGGAGTGACTCAAGTCGTAATTAATCCATTGTTAAACTATTCACCCCACTAAATCCAATTAAATGTAGTCTAATCCAAAAGCAAAAGCATCAAGATGTAAAAATAAAGAAACACACAGGTAGAAAACAAGATTACGTCACCTGGAAAAACAGTATAATGTTCCAGATAAGCCCAAGCACTATGGATGGATTGCCATCTGCAATATCTGTTGCATCAATGCTGACTAATTTCACCTAAAACCAGAAACAGGTTAAATACACTTTCAGGAAAAGCATTCAGGGTGTTTTATTTGCTTTTTTGTGAGGGTGTGCAACCTCAAGCGATACTTACGTTTCTTTCTTCCAGAAATGTCAATACCTTGGCAATGTTATTGAGCCTAAAAATACGATGCGAGGATGGCTTAAAGCCATGCAGCTGAAAGGTCAAAGGTCAGCGTTTCCTTAGTCATTCATGGCAACAGAAATAATAGGATTCAGAAAATCTACTGAAATGATTCGCACCAGTTTACATCCTGAGAGTTCTTCAAGTAGAGCCATCAGAATCTTCCCATCCTGGATATCACGAAACAGATCCCGTACCTCCATATGAGGGTTGCACTGCACACCAAAAAACACATGCAGTTCAGTATTTAAACTTGTGCAAATTAAAGAAAGGTTATATTTCTGTCATAATATACAGATATACAAGGAGAGGAAAAAATGCAAATTATGCATTTTTAAAACGAAATAAGATTTAAAAAATTAATAATATATCAAAAAGTGCTTCTCAGATTATTCTCCTGAGAATAAAAAACCCTGTCATCTCATAGTTTCAGAAAGTTTGCAATCAAAAGTTAGGCATTTCAATATAAACTAAAATATTCATAAAATATTCAAAAAATATTCTTAAAGGAAAACGCCACCGTTTTTCCATATTCCAATATCTTCTTCCCTCAAATTAGACGAGTTGATACATACCTCTCCTGTCTCAGTGCGTGCACTTAATCGCTCTAGCGCACGGCGCCACTATGCTAGTGTTTAGCTTAGCACCATTCATTGCTTAGGATCCAAACAGGGATGAATTTAGAAGCCACCAAACATTTCCATGTTTTCCCTATTTAAAGACGGTTACATGAGTAGTTACACGAGTAAGTATGGTGACACAAAATAAAATGTGGCGATTTTCTAAGCGGATAAAAAATGATAACTATAATGTATGGCGGAAGAGCACTTCGCAGCACTTCGACCTCGGCGCAGTAATATCATCAGTCCTGAAAACACGTTGGTTCTATTGACGGAGGGGGAGTTTTCAGGACTGATGATATTACTGCGCAGGCTCAAATCATCATGTAGCGTTATAGTTATCATTTTTTATCAGCTTAGAAAAGTATTATGTCACCATGCCTTTCGATGTAACTACTCATGTAACCGTCTCAATAGGAAAACATGGAAGTGTTTGGTGGCTTCCTAAATTCATCCCAGATCAAGAATAATGAATGGTGCTAAGCTAAGCGCTAGCATAATGTAATACGTCTTTACATAGAGCGCATTAAGAGTACTTTGCCCCTTGCCTGAAAAGGCGAGGGAAACTATAATAAATATCTAATTTGAGGGAAGAACATATTGGAATATGGAAAAACGGTGGCGTTTTCCTTTAAACTTGGTCAAAACTGCTTTATTTTTAAGAGAAAAAACTGAAAGTGAAATTTTAAAAACTAAGATAAAGTTGACACTTAAAACAAAGTTTCATTCCGAGTAATTTCATTTACAGAATTTGTGATTTAAAACAAGCCAAAACATGTATGCATGTTGAGAAAAATCCCATTCTTCTTCAACAATAACATTTCTCAGAAGGATAAAAAGGATATGATGGGACAACAGTGGAAACTGGAGGGTTAAGGGTGAAATTTTCCACCAAAACAGAACAGACAAAGTGTAATTGTCCAATAGTGGGTCGAAGTTTTGAGAAGAAGCCAAACTCAGGGTCACAGAATAGAGCGACATTGTGTATGAATACAAAAGATTCATCGCTGAGTGTTTTCAGTCAGTATTATGAGACTCTGAAGAATGGCAGCACTACAATCTATAAGCTGTCTACAACACAAGAAGACCAGCGGAGGGCTGCCAGAGAAAACAAAAGAGCAGGCTTAAACGAGTCGCCCTACTGTTGTGTTCAATGACTAATGCCTCATGCAAATGTATGTGTGTGTGTATATGTGTGTTTTGTGTCTGTCTCACCATTTCTGGTAACTAATGAAAGGAGGAGGAAAAAATCTGAGAGTGAAAGTGGAAGAAGGGACCTTCAAAGGGTAAAAACCAAAGAAAATTTTTGGAAAATTACTTTATTTAAAAATAAAGCTATTTTATTTTTTTTTATTATTATTGTAAGTAAAATAAATAAACTTAAGAAGTATCTTAGATTAATTTGTAAAAAAAAAAAAAAAAGAAAAAAAAGGGTATATAAAACAACATGCACACTTAATTATACATGTATAATTAAATATATAATTTATGTATATATGTCAAAATCTGACTTCATTTTTTGTGACAATTAAGTACTTTTTTATTATACTTAGTATTAATTCTTAGTTTTGTTGCAATTAACTTTTCGTTAATAAAACTGTATTTTGCTCCAATTTTATATAAATAAAGTACAATAATACATTTAAACCACTACTTCCCCAAAAACATTTCCTCAGGCCTAATATTCTTCCTGCAATTTAGGTTAATGTTTCTACCTCATGCATAATTAACGCAAAGAAATTACAATTTCATTTTCCTTCATTAATAATTCAGCAGAGAGACAGAGGTATACATTTCCTGTTTGTACTTTGTAGTAGGCTACGTGTTACCGGCACAAAGACGGCTTGATCTGAGCACAACGAGGAACATCGGAACATCTGAAGTCTATAAACTCCATCTACTAGGTTCATAGGATCCAAATGAATTTTTACTGACCTTCTCTAGATGTAGATTCATCCATCTGGTGAATGTTCTCTTTTGCACCACCTCCCTCTCAACTGGAAGAGAAACAAAAACAACAGCGTCACGTCAGTGGAGGTAAATGATGCACAGAGATGAAACGGCAACGGCAAGAAGCTGCTTCACCTAAAACAGCAGCTCCATGTCATTAATCACGCGCAGCCTGAAGCAATCGCTCACTTGTGAGCATGCCATGGCAACAAAGACCAAACAGCGCACAATCATTACAGTCAATGTGGAATGACCAGTGCCCATAAACGGCAAACCTCCACTGAGCCGTTTTATTTAATGAGCAGCCAACGGCAACTTGTGCTTGACTTTGCATTATTACACTAAGAATGCACTGACACTTGTAGAAACATCATTAAAACCCAAATGTTTTACACTGTGCTGTAAGTGTAGTGCTGACATGAAGAATAAACATTAATGCACTTTAGCGCAGCATGTATAGCAAGTAGGGGTGTGACGAGACACTTATCCCACGAGACGAGACGAGACACGAGACTGGGTTCACGAGAACGAGACGAGACGAGATTTTAAGACTTTTTTAAAAGAAAACCTCAATGATGAAATATATAGGGAAAAATAGTATTTTAATTCAACTGAAAAACAGTGCAAAAAATGTAGTTGCATTTTGAAATCAACTTGTACTTTATGAAATTAAACTTATATTTTAATGAATTATATACAGTAATAAACAACATGTAAATGAGTTGCACGATTATGGATAGATGAGAATCCCAATTTTTTAAAATAAATTGGAGATCAAGATTCTCTCATGATTCTGAAGAAAAAAAGATTAGAAAACTAAACAAAATAACGTAATTTACTAGTGGTTCTGACAAAATGTTCATTGCTTAAGCCTTTTAAAAAAATTCATTTGAACAATTAAAAAAAATAAATAAATCAATGAAGGAGTCAGTGTCTCAATTCATAAAGACCTGTTTCACTATTGTAATCTCCTGAATGAATGATTCAATGTCAAATACATTTTTTAAACGGGTTGTCGCCACCTCCTGGCGGAAGATAAGTGTTACAATACAAGTGTTAAGATACTTTCGTTTTGATCGCTACTGTAGACAATACGTGTTTATACCCAAACTATAAACTTTTATCCCAGTACTTCTGTTATTTAAATGTCTGTAACACAGAAATAATGATGTGTGGTTGAAAAGACTGTGTTGCTCTTTCTGAATCAGCAGCATGAATGCAGGTTTGAATGTCTCTGACTCTTAAGATGTGATACAGGTGTTAGTAGAGCGTGAGCAGCGCGTGTTTTGTCGCCGTCCATATCACTGAATAACAGCATTCACATCGGAAGCGTGATGATGGCCGACCCTCTGATTCATTAACATGGGCAGCGACAAAACATGCTTCTCACGATCCACTGACACTCGCGATGTGAAACAGTCGTAATAGACGTAGATAGCTGAATCATTGTCATTCAGGAATAAGATCGCGTGAGTGTTTGAATCGAGATCGCAATCTTTTAATGACTAATCGTGCAGCTCTAATGTAAACACTGCAAAATGTTTTGCGAAGATATTGTCACGTTCTCGCGAGACACATTGGATCTCGCGAGACACCTCGGATCTCGCGAGATCTCGTGCCACGAGATCTCGTCACATCCCTAATAGCAAGTATACAATAAATCAGTGAGAGCATTATAATATGCACAATTTCACACAATGATTATACTTAATATGCTCACAACATCATGAAAATTCCTCAAACTGTACTATATGGTAAAAATCATCAACTGTTTATGCAAATCTCAGATTGACACACCTACATTTTTGCCTTTTACTCCAATTACATTTTGTATGTAAACAGCTTTATTGCTATTCTGTCGTTCTATTCATGAAACACAAACAGAATGAACGTGTAAATTGTTCAGAAAACGCTGCTTGCATAAATTGCTACATTCAGTTCAAATATAACATTTACACTGAGTCTAACTTGTTTAAAAAATGTTTTACTGAAAACTGCATAAGCACTGGATTGGAAAATAGTAAATACATGCAAATTTATTCCCAAAAAGTTAACATTTAGAAATATTCAAGCAATGTCAATTACACATAATACTTAATAAAAATATAAATAAATAATATGTATTTATATCTTAATATCTTATATCTTGATTTATGGCTCTCGCACTGACAAATTAGTGACAAATACTGAAACTTTTTTACAAAACAATATTAAAAGTAAGAGATTCAGATCAGTTCTGTAACTGATGCTTTATCTGTAATTTATCCTTTTCATTTTGCCACAGAGAATGATGGGAAATGTAGTTATTATACAAGCCTGTTGCCTCATAAACCAGCTAATTGAGTAGCATTTACTGTAGGGTGATCATACATCATCTTTTTTTCCCAGACATGTCCTGGCCTGGATTTCTAAATTGCCTAAAATGTCCAAGTTTTGGCTTTGTTTTCTGACCAAGTATTCTGACCAATAGCATGCAGGCATTGTACAAAACTGACCAATCGTGGTGTGCGAGAAGGTGGGATCTACAGAGAATGGTCATAGCAATCCAAATACATGTACATATAATGTATGATAACTACAGAGAGAACAACAATAAGAAAACAAAGCCAAAACCCCAACATTTTAGGCAATTTAGAAATCCCGGCCAGGACTTTTCGGGGGATTAAAAAAACGTATGGTCACCCTATTTTCTGCCAAGCTTTTTCATTATTCTTCATCAACACTCCAAAAACATGTACAAAATGAATCACATCTCACATATGACCAGTAACAATTTCCTTCCACTGTGAAAAGTTAATATGGTACCAAGTGGTGACTATTACTTCATGTTTGGGAGGAAAGGTCAGATGTGTACACTCTTCGAAATAAAAGACATCTGGCCTAGAGAGATGGTGGCGGTCAGGGAGACTCCCATGAGACTGTGCTTGATTATATGATCCGTCAGGCAGAGCGTCTACACCGTCTACCTCATGGTGAATGGTTTCTTCTCAAGTTTTCTCTTCCTCTGCCGGCGGCTCATTTGGATTCTATAGGTGTACACACATAAGAAACGGGGAGATCCTGATGGGGATATCACTGGAGGCATGCTTCCCTCATTCATTATTTACTGCCAAAACATAAAGAGGCTCCGTTTGCTAGAATCAATAACTGTGGTCCAAATGCCATGATGGAATAATGACCGAACAGTCCAACAGGAAGTCTAGGCATGTCGCCACATACACTGAACTCAACAGCACAATAGTGCACATTCAGAGAGTGGCCAAGTTGAAACCATTTTTTTGTGACAACACGTTTAATAACACCATAAATGCTTCACAGTTGAGCGCTTTCCTAATAGAACTGATTTTGGCAGATAATTCATTATTCAGAATACAAGCCAGTGTTTGGATAATGTGACCCCTGTTAAATGTCTCCTTGAATTCAGCTAGTGCTAAATTACGTCAACTAAATGCTTTATTTTACACGTTTATCTATGTTTTTAATGTGACTACATATCCTTCCATACTGGCCAAAATTCAAATATGTAATGCAAAGTTTAATGAAACAACAGTGTTTTGCAATTTCCTGGCTTCCAAGAACTGGTTCTTTCTGGTTGGCCCTAATAATCAGTTAATCCTTGCAAAGGATTCTGGTTACTAATGGCTGCTCTTGCATTACCAGCCCCACTATGACATACCAGCGGCTGGTTAAGTTTCGATCACCTACAGTGCTTTATCTGTTTTGTCAAACACAAAAACAAATGAAGTCTGTTCATACTAAAATATGCTACATATGCATCATTTAAACCTTTTAATGTATGTCTGATTTAGTTTATGTACCAAATCATGAGTCACTAATTGCTATATGGTTGATATTAAAATGCAGCACTATTTTGACTAAATAAATAAAAAAAAACACTCAAAAACTGAAATCCATAGTTTAAATGCTTCAAAATAATTTGACAACATTGTAATGTACAGTATAAAAAAATAGATAGTACATTTAGCAGTGTTATTAAATTACTAGTGTTTTTAAAGATTAACTTTAAGTGTTTGATGATGGTAAATTTAATCTAAATATAAAAATTGAGGGAAAATGCACATGCACAAATAAATATACAATATCCACCGATACTTATAAATTCAAAAAAATCACTATGGTACCAATATTCCTTAGAATAGAAGAACATGTACTGTGTGAACATTTCCTAGGGTATTAGAAGGCAATACTCATTTGTGTACTATATAAAATCATAAAAAAGATATGAAACTAGATAATAACTTTGAGGTTCAGTGAAGCAATATCAATTTTACAGAACTACAAAAGCAATCCCTTTGTAGAAATCACAAAGAACATTAACACACCAGCCTTCATTTCTTTTTTTCCTGCCAAAGGAACTATAAAGCATTTCAGGCCAGGGGCCCCAGCCAAGAACACAGTCCTCTCCGTCTTTCTGCACAGACCATGTCTGTTTAATGAGGGGGCCGTCTTCCAGCTCCAAAGAGCCAGCGCTCATAAACACAAAAGGTCACTGCCTGGCTGCGCGGGACAGCTTTGAGCTCTCAAGTGTGACAGACGGGCCTGAACTCTGGCTGTCTGAAGGTTCAACATGAGCAAAGCTGGAACCATTCATGAAAATGTCTTTGTTAGGACAGTTAGATTGTT